>WUAW01018951.1:60960-71203 GCA_017165845.1 Thaumetopoea pityocampa | reverse complement strand
GAAAAAAATATTAGAAAGTTTGTTTTTCTCTAAGGGATATCTAAAAAAAATATTATGGCAGTTGTTCGGCAAATATGTTTTAAAATATCTATGTTTCATCAGCTATCTAACGAGGTATAACAATCTAGGGTTTTATTTAAATGCATTGAAAAAACTTAGTTTCATATATAATTTCATATTCATCTTATTACACATGTAAAAATGCAATAATAATAATAATAAGACACACAAAATAAACAAAATTAAATGTAGTAGCCTAAAAATCGGCAATTTTCAATAAAAAAATTAAAATTCGAATTATATTCGAATATATATATATAATTGAATATATAAAGGATATATATATATACACACGTGTTACGTGACAGTCTGTACTAATCATGCGCGATACGTCATTTGACACGCATTATTCTTAATTGTTCAACTCTCGCATGATACATAATAAGCTTGCCGAACAGGTGTCTACTAGATAATGAAATTGCTTTTTGATAAACTCGCTATAGTTTCACCGTAGTAGGTTTTGAGCGGGGACCAGTACCTGCTCCACTTGTAGTAATAATTCTATAAAGCTTTCCTGTTTTACACACGTAAGATTAGGCAATCATAACACTGGCGTCTATACTATCATAATATACGACAGCGATGAATTTTGTGCATATCTGTTTTTATTATCTATTTAAATGAATAATCAGTGCAGATTCTATCTCCCAGGGAAATACCAATCACAACTTGATCCATTTCTCGTTGGGTGAATTTGAACTTTGTTATTTAACCCCGTCAGCGGCCATGTCTTGGCTGCGTAGATCTTCAATGCCAATGACTGAATACCTTGCTCTTTTCATTGCCTTTGTGTAGTTGTCTAACCATTCTTGCGGTACCCGCGAGAAAAGATGGACATGGAAATGGAGACTTCTTTATAGTGCCACTACATAGCGATGTTAATATTATATGACAGTACATTGTCACTATGTGACGCCCGCATGTAAATAATAGTGTCACTCTATTTCTTCCTGTGGATGCTGTGAGAACCAGCTCAGGGATAAAAGTACCAGGGCATTGGGCAGCAACTTTATCGTGTTTTTTTTTTCAATCAAAATCTACTGCGATCATCAAGCCGAGCATAGAAATAATAGCAAATCTCACCTTTTTAATAAAGGACCCGTATACAGATTAGACTGACATAGTTAAAAAGTTGTAACAGTTTTATAATATAACAAAGCAAATTTACAATTACCACTACAAATACCAAACCCGCACTAGGCCAGCGCGGTAGACTACGGCCTAATCCCCCTCCTGATCAGGGGAGGTCCAGAGGAGGACTGGGGATGATGATGATGAAATCTACAATTGAGCATGTGATGGCAATGCACTAAAATTTCAGTGTAAGAATGACACTAAAACTCCTACTTGCGATGTATTATAGATCAAAATTATAATTATTGTTATTAATACTAATGACTTATATACCTCCGAATATATTGCTTTATATAATTTTCGCTTTACATGTGTATACATTATTATTTGCTTATTTTAATACATGTGTACTGTGCGTCAGAGAGTTCTAAATCCCGATAAAAATTCGTGTAACTATTTACCTCTGTAACAACGTGCCCCACTCTCCCCTGTGTGTATTCTAAGAGCTTAGACCAATTTTTTGCTTATTATTATTATTTATTTTAATCTTTTTTATGTTTAATTATGCTTTTTTTCTATTAGAATATTATATTTATATAATCCTGTCCATACAAAAGGTTGTATGGCGGAAAAAAGACCGTCCTATGTAGTTTACGTAATTGTAATATAATATTTTACTAAAATGTGTTAAATTGGTGATGAATAAAAGAGTATTCTATTCTATTGTAAAATTGTAGACAGTATATAAATTAGCACTTATTGTTAGTTAATTCACCGCATGTTTCGTAATTAACTATATCGACAGTTAAAACGTAATAGGGCGTAAGGGACATTTTAGTCGTAAATGAGTTAAGAATGCCATCCTAGTTAAAATTATCCGCTTTTCAAATGCACCGACTCCCATGGCTCTACAATGATTTTTTGGTAACTTATGCTCAAGCAAAAAAATTCAATCAATTGATTGATATAATCAAGATCAATTGATCTAAGCGGCATAAAACCACGTAAAACAATATCGAATCAAATAAATAAATTCTTTACCAAATAGTGCTTTTATTTTTCTTCATCTAGAGCTGATTTTATTTTCACGAAATGACAATAAATAAAAAAGTTATATCCATTTTTCTGCCGTTTCAAACTTTAAACTGCTCTCCTGAACAATTTGGTTTCTGTCGCTTATACCCTAGTACCTTTCAACCGTCGATATAGTCATCATCACAACCATCATCAACCCGCCTACTGTCCCGCTGCAGGTCGCGGGTCGGTCGGTCTTACAACGAGAGGGGTAGTAGCGGTATAGCCTGATGCGCGCTGGCAGACTTCACACGGGAAAATCAAAAAATGTCTCAGGCATGTAGGCTTCCTCACGATTTTTCCTTTCACCTTCTGAAGTGAGTGATAATTAATTACTAAGACCCTTTGACCTCGAGGGCTCCGGAGCGGAGCCATTTAAAATTTGTCGTCGAACTCAAGGGCTCCGGTATGGAGACACACCTTGGACAGCTACATAATTTCATAATTTCTTGGTTTTCTTCTATATATTGTATGGTGTCCATGATCAATTAAAGAAAACAATAATACAATAACATACAACAATAATTTTTCTTTTAATGCACATATCATTTACTTATATATGAATATAGCTTTTGTCTGTGGCTCCGCCTGTGTGAATGTCGGTTTTCTGCTACATGGGAAATATTCTATGCTGTTATGAAATTGTTAAATGTCAAATTTTCAAAAATCAAATATTGTATATTTAAAAACAAACTACTCAGATCGATTTGATTGATTTACACATTGTCCGGGCTTTACGCAAAAACTAGCAGGTATATTTTGGTTAAACTGTTACAGACTTAAAGATACTATTCCGACTTAAATAATGCGGTATATTTCATCAAAATCGCTCCAGTAGAAATGAAGATACAGCTTGATCTCTGTTTTAGTAGCCTCCGCTAAAAAACGAGAGGTCAAGTAAAAGTGGTAATTAAGCTTTTTATACAAATCTATGATTGTGTCGGGATTTATCATGTAGCGGAAAATCGACAATTACGCGGGCGGAGCCGCGGGCAAAAGCTGGTCATTTATAAGATTGAACTTTTAACAATTTTATAACAGTATAGATGATCTCTCCACTGCAGTTGCTTCGAGTTGCTGGTAATATGAATGAAAAAAATACCCACATGATTTCGAAAACCCAGAGGTGCGGACCTTCAATCCAAACTTTAAATCTAAAGTTTGGCATACATGGGCATACCATATTATTGTCAGTGCTTTGTTATCTCCATTTTTCCGAACATTAAACGCAATCTCCAAGATGTTTACCAAGCGTAGAGATTATGGCAATACTTTCTTTTATCTGGTAGCCTTTAAGAGCCACGGTATTGTATAAGGCCAAACCTTCGGATTACATGTCCAGAGGTTATTACTCATTTATTTTTCTTCGTGTTTCGAAAGTTACGCAAAACAATAGATCCAGAGAGTACTTTAATGGCAATTGTTCTAACAGGGACTGTGGAGACTTAGCTTGATGATTTTAGAGTAGAGGCGATCACATTAATCCGTGTCACCTCACTACCGATCTTGACTTGGGTTGAAGAAGTAAAACTCTTGGCTGAAGAAAAATGGGAGATGTCTAAGTTTATCATTGAACTCCAATAGGCTAATGATAGTTATATACAGGATCATAATTGTATATTCTTGCATTACGGAAACACGTCTAAAATTTGTGAACAAATATATACAATTTACACATAATTAAATACTAGGAAACGGAAAGTAATATGTACAACGGTCGTAAATACGGTATCGGTGAAAATATGCATCTTTTATTTACACAAACATTTTTATCTGTCAACATTATCTTATCGGTGTTTCTGCGATGTGCCCGGCTATGGATAATGTTATAAAATCAACTATTTTGCGAACCTCGCCTTTGTTTGATGACCTACTTAAGTTCGGTTAAATTTCTTTAAAAAAAATGTACATATACTACTACTAATACTATGTCATTTACTATACATATAGCATGTCAATATTTTCACATTCGAGCTACGTATTATATTTTCAAATTTCTGTTGAAGATGAAGGATGAATTTGAATGAAGATACGAAATATTCTGTTATGAAAATTATTTTGTTTTATACATGTAGTAAAAATATTTTGGGCAAAAAAAATTGCAAAGTAGTCATGAAATATTTTTTATTTGTGACTATATAATATGGTTTAGGCGTATGTAATGTATAGCATTTTGTTTAAATATGTAAATTATCAAGATCTTTTTTTAAATAAAACTTACATTTTTACCACAGGGTTATAGACTGACCACATTTTTTTAAATACGATATTGAAACTTCCGAAACTTATTTTGTCACAATGCAGAATGTGCAAGTGCGAAGTAAAAAGAATAGCACCTCCTTTATTTTTTATATTTATTTTCAAAGATTATTTAAAAAAAAAATGATGTTGCAAGATGTCTACATATGTCTATGAATCTTAAAGAAATGTTTTATTTAATATCGTATGAGTAAGTCCTTAATTCATAAATGCAACGTTATCGTGTATTATCTCGACAAACGCAGTGACGTTTCTTGTCAGATTACAGTTATGAATATCAACATAATGTCGTTTTTTTTCTGTAAATGTAATAATATATTATTATTGTAATATAAGCAGAACGTATTTGTTATCAGGCGTACCTATGCTGGATAATAAATATATTTTAATGTCGATGTTATGTTATACAATCTTAAAATACATGATACGAACCTAATGAAGAGGTGGCACACAGACTTGTTATCGATTATTTTCTACTCTCGCAAACTTTTATATGGTCTAAGACACTGAGCCCTTTTTAGGCCGAGGAAGAAATTTTCGCGAAGAAACATGCATACCCAAAAGTATGTATTCAAATTAACAATCTACATTAGGCCAGCGTGGTAAACTTCCCTCCAAATTTAACAAATAGGGACAAATATGAACAGTATATGAAGTACATTTCTAAATCCATGTTTTAAGATTCATACCTACTAAACCGATAACAATGCACCAATTGAAAGATCAATCTCAGTAATTGTTATTTATTCATCAAACCAGCACTATTTTGGAATGTAGTTTTTCTGAAAAAGAGACAGCAAGAAAACCCAACCCAAGTTTTTACCTATAGACTTGGTTCAGATAAATACTTGGTATAAACATTAATTAAGAAAATCCATTCTAAAAAATTTATGAATTTATTGATTTTACTTTCAAACAGACTACTCGCTCTAACGGCCCGATCCATGAATGCGCCAAATCTTCCCAATTGTCTTTTTTTTTACAAAACAGATGAAAACAGAACAGAGCCGAAAAATAGAGGACGCATTTAATTTGATTGTTTATACGGTACATTTTTATAATTTTCAGAGTATTTCACAAATATGACTACACCTGCCTGCCTGTGCTGTGTAGCACCGGCGTAATAATAGTTACACTCCATTTCTTCTCGTGGATGCTCTGAGGATCGGCCGTGAGATGTATCAGGACACCGGCAGGAACAGCAGCGCTATACAGTTAAATAAATTGTACCAATTACCGTATTCTACGCGCTGTGAGACAACTATATTTATTACTGCTGTGTCCGCGAATCCGTCCGCGTGGGCATTCGGTAAGAGCGAAATTATACATAAATAATTTTCTCCGATCTTAATAAGAATTAATAATTAATGATAGATAGATGAAACAAACACCAAATGTTAGAGGAAGTTTGCCACAATGCAACAGTCAAAACAGCTTTCAAATCGGTTTAGCCGTTTCTGAGATTAGTGTGTACCAACTCACAGACAAACAAACAAAATTTCTAAAAACTATATTTTTGGCTCCGGTAACATAACTACAACCTGTACGGATGTTTTTTTTTTAAATATTCGTTGTACAGACACGGCTCGTTTACGATTTTATTATATGTATAGAAGAAGATGTAGGTATAGATGAGTTCCTTGTGTTCATATAAACTTGCGGTCATCGTTTTAAGAAAAACAATCAACGATAGTTTTAGCTAAATCGACCGAATCGCGTTTCTAGAATATCGCATATTATTTCAATTAATTTTAGTGTTTGTGGACCGATTGGAACGAAGCAAACACTAAATGTTACAGGAAGCTTGCCACAATGCAATACTGAAAACCGCATTCAAATCGCTTCAACGGTAAACTTCAAATTAATTATATCTATGAACTTTTCAGAAATTATATGTACACTGGGACTTATTAAAAAAAGTCCTTTATGTAACAAAAAAATTGATATGTGGAACGATTGCTGTAAATTTACAGTACACACATTATAGATATTGTCCAGTAATTTTTTCTTGTAGATTTGTGTAGCGTTATCATTCGTTGTATCTAATACAAACAGTCAAAGCTAAGTCGGTGACTAGGTCTGCTATTGATTTTAACTGATATAACTACAAGCCGTCTAAATACCTTGGAACGTTTTATTGATGTGATTTTTGAATCTAAGAGCAGACTTGCTACACCTGCGTACCACGAGATACAAAAATTCGCCATTGTTTACGAGTACTATTCGGCTCAGTATAGTCATCATCCCCAATCCAAATTCATCCCCATTACAGGGGCATCGACCTCCCTTAATCAGGAGGTAGATTAGGCCGTAGACCACCACGCTGGCCTAGTGCGTGTTGGCAAACTTCACACAACCATATGACCATCTATGTTTCGTCACGAAGTTTTCCTTCTCCGTCGAATACATTGGTGTCTACAATGTAGACCGTACATGAATTAGAAATAACCCAATGTTACGGGAGCGGGATCAACCCCACTATACCTTTCGATCGTGAGGCTTGTCTATAAATACTACACCACTAATCTACTCGGGATATCATAAAGGTCGAGTTAAAATCACTGGATATTCGAACAACCATCAGCTGTATGTGAGGGTCAAGTGATAGGGCGATACAACAGTTCTTTGCATGCACACCACTCGTAGCTGGAGATAGACCGCTGTACGGCTCTATTTCTTACTGTACTTTACAAAGTTACTATATTATTTTAAACCAGTAGAAAGGAATACAAACTTTATGTCAATGTGATGATCCCTCAGTTCAGCACATTGCATCTCGGTCATGGTGGAGAGTGAGAGTGCCTGGTTGACGGTTTTTGCATTTTGCAAAACCATCTTGACCCTAAAAGAGACGGCGGAGTGTGAGCGGGAGGCGCTCTGCATAAACCTCTACCGTCAGGGACGCTGAAGGCACAGGCGTACACTCTACGCCAATGATGTCCTTCGTCCACCCTGAAAGTCGGCCTGCGAGCGGTGGGGAGGGCACCCCATCGTTCGATCAGCAGCAAGCCCATGATAAAATGCGAAGAAACTTTTTCTCTGACCCTTTATTAAGTCCGCCTATGCACAATTTGTTGGAATATAATTGAAAATAAATTCATCATCATCATCTCAGTCCAAAGACGTCCACTGCTGAACATAGGCCTCCCCCAAGGATTTCCAGAAAGATCGGTCTTGCGCTGCCCTCATCCAGCGGCCTCCCGTAACCCTAATCAGGTCGTCAGTACACCTTGTGTAAGGCCTGCCCACGCTTCGCTTTCCAGTTCGTGGCCGCCACTCCAACACCTTGCGGCCCCAACGGCCATCGGTTGTTCGTGCTATGTGCCCTGCCCATTGCCACTTCAGCCTACTAATACGCTGCGCTATGTCAGTTGCTCTTGTTCGTCTACGGATCTCTTCATTTCTGATTCGATCACGCAGGGAAACACCAAGCATAGCTCTTCCATAGCACGTTGATACGTCAATGTGCTATGAAGAAAATAAATTGGTAAAAATAAAATGCAACTTATTCCTGCACTTTACTCAAGCTGCATTTATTTATGCATTTTAATAATAATTTTTATTAATAACTATTTTTTATTACTAAACAATAGAAAGTTTATTATACTATATCTAGCTATTTTCCGCGACGCCACCCGCGTAAATGTTGATTTTCCTCTACATGAAAATCCCGAAACAATCATAGATTTATATAAAAAAGACTTAGAACCACTTTTACTTGAGCTCTCGTGTCTTAACGGTGCCTCCTAAAACAGGGATCATGCTGTATCTTCAATTCTACTGGACCGATTTTAATAAAACATGCCGCAGTATTTAAGCCGGAATAGTATTTTTAAGACTGTAACAGTTTGATTAAAATCTACTCACTGATTTTTGCGTGAAGCTCGAACAAACAAACATCAACGGATTTGGTTTCAGAAACCCTTAATTAGTCGATCTGAGCAGTTTGTTTTAAATATATTTGATTTACAAAATTTGACATTTAACAAATAGTAATATAATAATAGATAATTTTAGTTTCAGGTAAAAAATATTGTCCAAAATAAATATAACCTCTCATTTTGATGTTGAATCTTCATAATTTGCTATTAAATCTTTATTTTTGCTTGACTAGCTGTACAAGTAGTGTATGAAACTGTTTCATTACCATTTATCATATAATACGTGGCTATTAAAGGTATAAACTATAATAGCAAACAATGTAGCGAAATACCGAATAGCAATGAAGAGAATATACGAGTCGTGACTGGGCTAACGCCGTTCCAAATTTTGTCTTAACTTTTAAATATAAAGTCCAATATTCATTGAAAACTTACCATTTGAACATTTCACTATCGATAATGCTATCCTTCTCTGACGTGGGAGGTGTGATTCGCTATTTCAACCGAAGTAATGCAGTGCAGCTGCGGAATTGATATCCGTCCTTGTTTAGCATAGCGCTGACCTATGACCTAATGTATCGATTGTGGTGAATGTGGCCACCACGGTAAATCGATTAATTATCTAAAGTAGCTGGACCGATTAGCTAATTCAGGTACGTTGATTCGAATGTTACAAATTGATTTCAAGTGACACCTCTTACAAATCAGAATATTTTACAACTAAAGAAACAATAATATGTGTTGCCTGCCTAATTAGTTTCTGGTTGGCAGTCAAATTTACATATGTTTACCTTTGTGCGAATATTTAGGACAATACTGCGAGTATTGTCCTAAATATTAAATATAACCCTGCCCATTCGGGACGTTACGCATATACCACTTAATTTCAGTCAAATTCAATGCTGGGCAAACCTATAAATTATAGCCTACTTATAAATTAATTTTTACCTATAAATTATTTATGGCCTCCCTGATAAAGCAAAGTATTTTGCTATAATTTCCTCGTTTACCTGGTGTGTTGGAAATAGCGTTAGATGTTCTTGTCATAAAGAAAAACGCTTATTAAACTGATGCATTCCTTATATAATTCTCGCGGTAAGCATGGGAAAAAAATAGCGATTCTGTGGTCACACAGCAAAACATGGGATTGCTATTTCCTAAATTATTACATGTCTGCAGAAAGGAGGTGGGAACGACTCTGGTCTAGCCCTAACGGCTAGTCATCGAAAACGTCTGAAACCAAAAGTCGTTCGGACGCAAATGTTATTTAACACCATTATAGTATTAATAAATAGCGATCATCTCCCGTAACTGGTTATCAATTTGAAAGTAAGATTTATGAAGCACAGAATTACGCTGAGTATAATAGTCGGTGTCTGGTATCAGCGTGCAATCGGATACTGGCCAGCTGAGGATTAAGACAAAAATGTGCTGTGAAAGCGGGACCTGCGGTTATACTACGCATGCGCATACACTTACAAAATGGACGAATTCCCCTTATATTCATTAGATAATGACATCTACATGCATATTTGACGGCTGTATAATGGCAGTGATCCTGTTTTCTGCGCCAATCAGTCCCGGGATCGAATCCTGATAGGGGCATACTTTGTGCGATGAGCATAGATGTTAGTTGTAATCATGGACATATATAGATATATACAATATATAAATAAGTATGTATATTGTTATCTAGTACCCAAGATCAGGAAATTTCGGACTAGGTCAATATGCGTAACCCGCCCCCCCTCCCTCCCCGAGAAGCGCTCGAAAGAGCGAGACACCGAGAAGCCTAGGTAGGTCATCCACAGTGGATCCCGGAGTCCCTCAACATGTCGATGAAGGCCGCCGCAGAGTGTTTAGTCAGTAGGAGTCTGACACGCCCCGCAAGCCGC
>WUAW01018946.1:489-18435 GCA_017165845.1 Thaumetopoea pityocampa | reverse complement strand
ATGATGATGATGATGATGATGATGATTAATATAAAAAGAATATTACAAGAATATTATTCCTCCGCCTTAGGGCTGAGTTCACCATCAAAACTCAACACAAAAGGCCGAGCGAGTCCCTAGTCCGGCATCTCACGTAGACAGACCTCGTCTGGACGATAATTTCAGTGTTTCAACAGTTACTGTGAGCTTGGGGTCATAAGTTTTCATCATTTATACATTAAACGTACTGAGCATTACCGAACCGCGGGCGGAGCCGCGCGCCGTTGGTATCACTGCACCGCGTTACATTTATACAGTGAACAGACAAAATATTCCGGATAAGTTTTCATTCACAAATTTAGATTTTGAAAACAAACGGGCCGGCCGACCGCACTGTCCGCACGTCGGATCAGGTGGCGCGGCGCGCGCGCACCCGTGCCTCGAGCGGCGGCCGCTCGGCCCGTGTACTCACTACACTTACACACTAATTTACATCTAATAGTCTGACATAATATTCGACATTACATTGTTAACATTCCGATCCTCGACAGAGGGCGCGCCTGACGCCGCCGGTGCCGCGCCCCGCGACACGACCCGCCGCGCTGCGCACACGATTTACAACAAGTCGACGGTACGCTCGACCGGACCGACGCGCCGCCCGCGTACACAAACGCGCAGCGCCGGCGCCTCCACCCCGCCCGCGCCGCGACGGTCTCACCAACACGCGGCACGGCACCGCCACAGGCGCGCCCTCTACATAACAGAGCCGGGTGTACCGTGGGCCGCACGCACGGCCGGCGCCCGCGGGACCGCAGTGTACCGAGTCACACAATAGCGTTACTAGTCGTTATCGCGGCGCGCCCTCCAGCTGGTACCGGCGCGGCGCCCGCGGGCGGCGGCGCGCACGCAGGTGTCACGCCGGCGCCACTCAACAAACACATTAAACACACAGTACAGAACAATCAACTGTTTTGCAGTCGTACACTGGTAACACGTGGTACAAATACATTTGTTTTTTTTAATCGGTCGCAGACACCACGCGCCAATATTTTACGGCCGGTGTTATTCTACAGTTTGCTGCAAAAGCTGATTCCGCGCGTACCGCCGCCGACTGGGCGGGGCGCGCGCGTAAATCAACCGCTAACGAAGACGGTGAAGAGGAACGAGTCGGCGGGCAGACGGGGCGGCCGGCCGCCGCGGAATGTTGGCCCGGTGTGCCGCCGACCTATCAGATTCATTGTCCGCTAATTAAAATAATATAAAGTATCAAAAATTAAATTATGTTTGTATACTTAAATAACTTATTTCAAAAGTAACGAGATCCACGTTACGAAATGGAAACATTAATAATTCATAGTCCCTGTTGGAGAAATAAATTCGGTGATTACATAATCATTGTTCATCTCAATATAATCTCATTCGATAACAGTCGAGGGCGGGTGTGGTCCAGGGGGTCACGCCCCCCCCCCCCCCGGACCTCACGGGCGAGCTCGACAACTTAGTATTACTTTCAACATAATACAATTAAAAATTAAATTTAAACTTACTGTGTTGAATTCACACGAGAATAGTTATTTGTGACAGAGGGAGAGAGCTCGAGCGTCGCCGGCTCGCCGCGGGACTCGTCCGCCGGCGAGCGCGCGGCGCCCGGGACGTGCCGCGCGATGGCACGCCCGGGACGCTACGTCATGGCACTGTGATTGGCGTGGCGCGAGTCAGTCCGCCGGCCCGGCGCTACGCCCGCCGACCACTCGCGGGTTGGGCAAGTTGGCCAGTCCCCCCGCGTGCTGCACCCGACACATCACTCACCAGCAACGTCCAACAGACGCGTACCGGGGTGAGGTGTCTCACGGTACTGTGCGGCGGGGCGGTCGGCTGCCTCGTACACATCAACGTAAAGTATATCGTTTCTATAATACTATTTTGGTATTAATGAAAGTAAATGTGTAAAATATTATATCTAGAAGCACGCAGTCCGCCGGCCGGTGGCCGGGCGGCCGCCCGACACCGCCGATCTGCATCAGACGCCGCACAGCGCGCGGCTGTCGCTCGGCGCCGCGGGCGACGCGCGTTACATGGGCGCGCTCGGGTTGTAGGGCGGCTGCTTGCCGTCGATGGCGCCCACCGCCTGCTCGTAGGTGGGCGGGCGCGCTGCGGCACGGAAAAGCGTTGAGTACACGGCACTCACCTGGACGCTACCGGGCGCGGGCCGCCGCACACACGCGCCGGCGCGCGCCCGGCCGCGCTCTCCGATGTGATGAAATCCGTTCTCGTCACACCGTGTTGTATGTAATACGGACAATAATTATAAAGCGACGTGAGGCGACGTGAGGCGTCGCGCGCCGCGCGCCGCGCGCGACTCCACTGCGGTTTTTTCAAGTCATTCGCCGTCCCTAATGCAACGTGTGCGACCACTGACACTCATTGAATAGCGACCATTTAAATAGATTTTTGATAACAAACTTTCAATACAGTTGTTATTATAAAACTGTTAAATATTAAATTTTATAAATCAAAGATATTAAAAACAAACTACTCATATCGAGTAACGGCTTCTGAAACTAAATGCATCCGTATTTGTTTGTTTGTTGATACTTCACATAAAAACCAGCGGGCAGATTTTGGTCAAATTATTAGTCTTAAAGATATTACTCCGACTTTAATACTGCGGCATGTTTCATCAAAATCGGTCCAGTAGAATTGTAGATACAACTTGATCCCTGTTTTAGTAGCCGCCGTTGAGGTATGACAGCTCGAGTAAAAGTGGTTCTAAGGATTTTTATGTAAATTTATTATTGTGTCGGGATTTCCTATGTAGCGGCAAACCGACATTCACGCGGGCGGAGCCGCGGGCAAGGCCTCCGGTGTGCAAACTAACACGCTTCTATTTTAACGGTTTTATAACGCGCCCGCGGCCGCAGACACGCCCGATCACAACTAGTGGTCACCGTCCAGTGGGTCGGAGGCCCGGCGTGTCGTGATCCTGTGCACTGACCCGGTGAGCTCCACCCCGCGGCCGTTATCCCGACGAAAGCTGTGCAACAGAACGTATCGCAAGTAATAAGCACAGCACCGAGTGGCGGCCGGCGGTCGCCGCGGGCCGGGCCGGGCCGGGCCCCCGGTAACGGGCGGCCGGCCGCGATGTACGAGGTCTGCGTCGAGTCAACGCTTCCGACCGGCTAAAGGTTCTATATTATACGCCGCGGCCGACTATTAACGTGAAAGGCCTCAAAACACACGCAATGTACTAGACGGCACGGCAACTCGAGCACCGCACGCGGACACTTAAAGGGCTAACTGATTAACCAACCGCGTGCAGGCGCGCGTTAGAGGACCCAACTTCACCCGACGTGTTACACTTAAACACCACGAGTCGAGGGCACCGCTCAAGCTTTGTGCCGGCCGCTGCACGGCGCATCGCACACCGAGCCACGTGACCAAGAGTCGACCGGTCGCTGCTTTTGTTGTTGTGATGGTTTTAAAAGCCGCGTCGGGCCGACGGCGCGCTGTAGACACCGTTCCGTTGAACGGCTCGTTAGAGCGCGAGCGAGTTCAGTGCCGAGCGCCTGTCCACGCGCACGGCACTGAGCTCGAGCGCCGCCGCCGCGGGACTCGTCGCGCCGGCACCGGCTCACGGCGACGTCATCCTGCCAACGGCGTGGCGAACGGCTTAACATTGCGTATCGACGCGTGGTGTCAACACCCGCGGCGCCGCGCGTTACTTTAACGACTAGTACGCGGCGCGTGCGCGACGGAGCTCACCATCAGCGGGCGCGGTGGCCGCCGCCGGAAAGAGGCCTGGCTGGTAGAGCAGCGGCGCCGGCTGCTGCGGTACGGGGAATGCGTTGTGCGTGGGGTAGGGCGCCGGCTGCTGCGGCACGGGGTGAGCCTCGTGCGTCGGGTACGGCGCCCGCGGCGAGCCCGCCGGACCTGCGGCACGTAACGCTCGCCAACACAACACATCGACTTTATGTACGTTTTTTATTCGCTCAACCCATTCGAGACCGATTGCACACCGGTGTGCAATTAATTTTCGAGACTATAAGACCGAAGATTATGCACCGTGTCTGCAATAATAATAATAATGTGCAGTCGTCTTATGCGAATTGGATGATTTCCATAATAAACAAGTTTTCTTTATTAAAAATGAATAATATAAAGGATGGCCGGAGAGCCAGGGAAAAAGGCGTGAGTGTGTGTATGTATGTATGTAATATAAAGGGAAAATACAATTTCGCTGCTGGGAACAGCGGTCGAAAAAATTCGGCGTCTGGAATGGGTTAAATGAATATAAATATTAGTTTTGAATCAATAATTATACTACAGAAACACAACGGAATGTATGATTCAATACGACGCAAACAGACCCCAAGGCGTTGATACCCCCAGTGGTCATTGTCGACTCCCGGGGGCCGACAATGACCGAGGGGTCCGCGCCAGCTGTCAAAATTATTTTAAGCCGATGAATTTGTACAAATTTAATATTAGCTAAGCTGGGATCTACTCAAAAACAGAAAAAAGGCAAACTGTCTACGAAACAAAAAAGTTTGGCAACCTCTGTCTTAAATCTCTCGTTATATTTAATCTATGCGTTTAGATACATATAGGTAGTAATTCTGCTGTAACAGAAACTAAATTTAGACTCTTCCTATCTTTTTCTAATGTCAAACGTTAAAAGTAGACAGCAAACATTTTTAGCGAGTACTAACCTACATTTCTGTCAAAAGGT
The DNA here is from genome assembly GCA_017165845.1 of Thaumetopoea pityocampa. Lineage (NCBI taxonomy): Eukaryota > Metazoa > Arthropoda > Insecta > Lepidoptera > Notodontidae > Thaumetopoea > Thaumetopoea pityocampa. Next base: position 13,727 of record WUAW01018946.1, on the reverse strand, counting down.
AGAAAAAATGTCGCATTTTTGCGTATATTTAGTCGGCATGTTCCGAGGTCACGTCTAAATTTCTTAATATTGACGTGTCTAAACAAAACTAACAGCCACAAAATTGTAGCTATCTCGTTATGGCGCTTGACGTTAGAAAAAATAGAGCCTAAGTTTATTTAAGTTCTGTTACAGCAGAATTACCACCATAGCGTCTATATAAGTCTTAAATAAGCGTGTGTTCGTACCCCATCATTCTACACCAGATACCTCACCCACCTTATGCGATGTCAGCGCCGTCTGAAGGTCAACGGGTAGAACGCCTCAGGCGTGTGGGCGGTGGCCCACCGCCGCGAGTGTGTGGAGTGTAAACACACAAGAGTCGCACACACACACACACAACTACAATCATAGCTTTTGGCGGACTCCGATAACAAAGCAGCGCATCCGTTCATTGTCGACGATACTACGCGACACCCTGAAACGACACACGCAGCGGTGTCGTACACGAGTTGACCTTAACGACACCGGTACCACGAGGGGCACATTGGCAGTCTGTATTTTTTATATAAAAGGGTGCAAACGGGCCAGCGGGGCACCTGATGGCAATTGATCACCGCTGTCCAGACACCCGCAGTGCCGGCCTTCAGGTACAGGCTTGTTTCTTAAAAGTCCCCAAGTCGTAATCGCTTGGAAAAACTGCCGCCGGGAGTTCATTCCACAGTATGGCGGTGTGGAAAAACATTGCGTGAGAAGCGCACAATGGTGGAGCGCCAACTGTCCAAGTGATGGAAGTGAAATTTTAAATTATGACGAGATGTGCGGCGGTGGAATTCAGGGCTGGAATTAGTCAAGTAATTCCTCGGAATACCCCGTGACAGTTACGATAGAAGATGAAGAGAGATGTTATAAAATCAAAAACAGAATGACGTAGGAACCTGTTTATATTTTTATTGTTTTTCGAAGTACTCTCCGTTCCTTTTTAAGTACCGTCGCGTGCAATGGAACCATTGTCTGATGCAGTGAGCGTACTCTTCTAGCACCTTCAGGGTTCATGAAGCGAATTCCTCCGAGTTTATCTTTTATTTTGGGGCATAAATAAAAGGAGCGAGGCGCCGGGTCGGGGCTGTAAGGAGGATGACTCACCGATGCTGTCGGAGCGACGAATATCAAAGTGAATTCAAAGGGCGCGGGACACGTGTCTCCGCCTCCGCCGCTCTGCAGTGCGTGAAGCGGTTCAGCGCGCCACACGACCGCCCAACACGTACGTTATCGAGAGTGCTCGGCAAATCTGCATTTTAGTCTGCAGTTCCCTTCGCAAACAATTCCACACCATCCATAGACAAATATTTGATTGTCAGTCTGGCGGACTGAACTGGAGCGTTGTCGTGATGGAGGACGATCCTCCTTTTTGGGCGCAGCGGTGGAACATTGTTCAACACAACCGGTAAACAATGACTAACATACCAATCTGCAGTAACAGTCTTTTTATCCTCTAGCGCTGTGTGAATCGTCGGTCCAAAGAATGAGGTAATCATTTTTTTCCCTTAACTTCTGCCCTCCTTAGTTCTGTTGGATATCTTCGAGACATCCATTAGGCAGATTGTCTTTTGGTTTTGAGCTCGTTATATATCCAACTTTCATCACCTGTGACGATGACAGAAACGGCATTCGAGTCATCTCCTTATACTTTTCAAGCATTTCGCGGCACCAATTCAAACGACGGAGTTTTTGATCTTCCGTCAAGTTATCCATCTGGGGCAAAGCTTTCTGACGTCTAAAATGTTCGTGAAAGACTTTTGCGCTTGACTCATAATGTTAAACTTCTGATGGATCTGTTGTTTTATCAGCTTCTATCATTAGCCGCACAGCACTCGCGTTATCTCCTGTGGTCGCCGTGGGAGGACGTCCTTCGCGCAAATCATCAGTGACATTGCTTCGAACACGTTTAAACGCATTAAACTAGTCAAGAGTGGCACGAGGTGGGGCTTCATCATAGAAATCCATCATAGCATGGTTGTCGGTTAAGACCGCAACTAAAATCGTTAATAAATCGCGGAGCGAAAATTTTCTGTAATCAAATTCGTTTCGACGCGCGACACGCACGTTTTAAATTGCCGTATAGCGAGAAGTTTATGACCCAGGATGAAGTTATTGATTACGTTACCAGCTGTAGGGTCGAAACGTGGCAGGAGTGGCAGTATAGGAAAAGGGAAGATCTTCCGACCAGATGAGTGTCCCTATTAAACTTCATGCGCATGATTCGGATTTCCATATAATATCGTCAATTTAGAACTGCGTCATCTGTTGAGGATGTGTGGTATGTAGTGAAGTAAATCGCCACATCCGTCAATTTTTAAAAACAAATGTCATACGAGTTCAACGTACATCTACAGCTTCCCAGAGTTCTTTTTTCAAAATTTAAATGAATTTTTCATTGACAACTTTTCTTACTGGCCAATTCTAAAAACGTTCCGTGTGAACCTCGTATAATCAACTCAACATCGATTTCGCTTCGTATTCGTCGGCTATGTGCACGATGTATGATAAAAATCAACATTTTAATAAAAACTTATTGTTTCGACCTGACTGCAGTTGTTTATTTGTGAAGGGTGCGGCTGTGTCGTCCACAGGTCATTCGTCACCGCAGTGTGCCACGACACTAGCGGGCGCGTCGTCGTCAATGAACGGCGCGGGCGGTGCCTACGCATGCGTGGCGCGCGCGCGCAAGCAAGCCGCGTGTATGCACAGGGCTCACCCGCCAGTACGTAGTGCTGCTGCGGGTGCGGCGCGTACGTGAACACGGCCGCCGCTGCTCCTGCGCGGCGTGGCGAGGGTTAGTACGTTAGTCATTACTCGCGCAGTTAAAGAATGGCGGCTCACCGAGCCCGTACTAGCGTGTGCTATGCGCGCGCGGAGCTACACATGCCGCACTTCGCAACCGCATTCTTTATCTGCACGACTGGCGCGAGGGGCGCGGGGCGCAGGGCACGCGCTGTTAGTGGTGTTAGCAACCGGCGCGCGCGCGCGGGCGGTGCGCGGTGCGCGCCGCGTTAGCGCAGCGTTTAATAAGTAACGTAAAGTGTAGGCACTTTGATGACTATGAGACACATTTTCGAGTAGGTCGAACACTACCGTTCTTGTAAAAATTGATTTTAGTAGAAAATACAATTTAAATTGTATCATACAATTATTTCAATTTGATTATGGTAGATCAATATTTGTAGTTTGCAATAAATATTAAGTTAAACATAAAAAATAATTTTTTTTGAAGGGAACCTCTATGACCTTATTTATGAGACACAAAGTCATTGATACCCAAAGCGGTCTATATCGACCCCCGGGGTCGACGATGACCTGCAGGGGGTCCACGCCAGCTGTCAAAAACACATTTAAAGTTAATAAATTTACAACAATGGTCTTTCAACTACGCTTTGTGGTCTATCCAAAGGTGAATAACATTACAAGTGGTCTACAAGACAAAGTTTGAGAACCCCTGCTCTAAATGTATACGACCCTGGTGTCTAATGATACGGGCCCCTATCTTTGAGATAGTTAAAAATCAACAACACTGATTTTATGTTGATTTTTAACTATCATCTAATTATTAACTTGAGATCACAATACTTATAAACTTGAATTTAAATCAACAAATTATAAATTTTTTATAAATTCAATGACTAATCAACATTAATTTTTTAAACATTAAACCTATTTTTGTTCTTTTATTATCTTTTGATGTTGTATTAGTTGATGGAACAAGTTAAAGAATTAATTCTTTAATTTGTTCCATCAACTTTTTTCCTGCAATTTCTTTTTATTTTTTGTTTTCCTTCCTTTATCTTTCTCAAGTTTTCCTTTTCCAGTTGATCCTGGTACCATTCATCGGATGTCCTTACGGATGGTAACAATGACTTTCCCGTTTCTTTTTTCGATTATTTTTTTTTTATTAAATATCAAACCGGCCGAATAAATATTTCGTTGAAAGGTTTTTTGGGAAAATTATCTAACAAAAAAAGGTCTTCCTCGTAATTTTATCAAAAATATTCAAATAAAAATTATTTGTAAAAATTAATTTCACGCTACTTATATCAGTAGTTATTGGTGGAATTTCACATTTAGTAGAAGAATATTTGCCAGTCATGTCAGAAACATCATTTTCATTTTCTTCCGTGTTCTGAAAATAATAATCGCTCTATTGTTAAAATTTACCGAAATGCACTAAATTCGATATTTACTTTCCTATCTGATTATTTCCGCTAAGTGCAAGACTAATAATTGTTCCTTGTGTTCTGACCTCCTTGCTGTGCATGTAGATGTGAGTTATTATCAAATGATAACGAGTAGACTGCAAAACATCATCACTATCAGTCAACAGTTCTTGATTACTGGGTTCAGCAGAATCACAGATGAGCTCCAAAAGTTGTCCATCATCAACAAAAGTCGCTTGTTCAGAAACTGTAAACCTGTGATCGAATATTTTCTTCTTCTCATTCTACATCATGATTCTTTCACTTTACACCGGGACACAGGATACTACTTTCATCACATTTGACAATTCTAGTAGGATGAATACTTAATAGATTCTTATTATTTCGGTAATTTCTGAAGTCTTTAACACGTTCGCGACGGGGCCTGCACTCACCGATTGCGCCGTGGGGCGGGCTTGTTGTTCGTGCTCGATCCCATGGGGCGGGCTAAGCCCCCGGCAGTGCTGAAAATCAATATTTTAATATAACAATAATCAACTCTTTATTAGATTGACACCAGCATGTGCCACCGGTGGCTCATCCCGTCCCATAGGACAGACGAGAATGTACCACAGGTGGTACACCCCGTCGCGAATGTGTCAAAGCATCTTGTAATTAATTCTTCAGAACTAACAGCTGCTCTACTTATCTAAGTAGAGCAGCTGTTAGTTCTGAAAAATTAATTACATTGAATCTTCAAGTGCTGGGGCTTCCTGATAGATAATTCTGGATGGCGTTTCCTGAAACCTTCGTACCAGTGACGACTTGGACGACCATCGGTGAACAGAGTTTTGATTCCAGTCTTCTGAACGTACTTCTGGATACAATCTAGTAATCTCATTTCAGAAACAGGCGCTCCCATGACAGCTCTAACGAGCACCCGCATGACAATGTCATCCTCTTGTTTCGATGTCAAGACTGTCTTCTGCCCCGTTTTACTTTTTACCTTCTCAGGGTCAATATTTTTTTTACCCAATGCACCTGTACCTACAGGGGAACCGAAAGCAGCCGTTGCTTTTCTTAGAGGAAGCCCTGTATGTTTCATTGCTGTCTCTATGTTTAGCGGATCTTAATTGAGCCTTCGTTGTTGTCTTATTCTTCTAATTTGAGCGCAACACATTTTTTGGTGGATTTAAATTGCTTTTTTGTTATTTTTGACTTTTATTTACTCTCCGTTTTCTCAGTTAATTGATAAAATTTTCTAATTATTTACTATCGTCACTAAGCCTAAAATATTTTACAATTTAATATTTACAAAAATACAAAAATATTAAAAACATAGAATTGCGCGTAATTTTAACTCCGTGATACTTCTAAAGAATTAGATTAAAATAATTAAATGGTACGATGTAGAGGGAAATTTCAATCAACATAAACGTCCATACATCATTACGTTATATATTTTAAGAATGATTCTCGGTGGTGTTACCTGCAGCGGGCTGCGCGGGGAAGTACGCGCCGCCCGGGGACGCCGCAGCCACCACCGGCACCGCCGCTGCGCACACGTCGCGGTTAGCATCACAGCAGCACGCGGTACGCCACTACCGGGCCCACCCTACACGGCGACTCCGGCGCCTTCCCTTCGACAGTCCCCGCCCCATACCCACATCAACTGCGCAGTGCGTGCAGCGAGTGGTAGAAACAAGTGAACATCACCTACTAGCATAACCCACAGCGTGACAACCAGAAAATGTGTTTACAGCATCAAGCGGCGCAGGGCCGCGGAACATAACTGCGACGCGTCCAGACCGGAGCCCACTGTCGCCCGCGCTCGTTTAATTCTAACAACGTGGGCTGTAACGTCGACTGAACGGAGCGCCCCGGGCCGCCCCGGCCGACTTGCGGCTTACGGAGTTCATTGTCAAGACGGGACCATTTATACACACAAATAATTGTTAATGTACTTATAAAGCGTGTTTAATGTCCGCAGTGTTGACACTATTTGATGCACATTTTGTATAATTTTGTACATTTACGAATAACAGTTTGCAATAACAGTAAGGCCCGCGGGTGACCGCTCGTGTCGCCCTGACTGTGTGTTATTATTGAGTAATTAGTTATGTATAAATACCAGTACAGGTAGTAAGTATAAAGCACAATGAATGACTTTTTTTAATGGCTTCTATTTAATGATTTTTAACTTTCGCCACTGCCGTAGTCTCCGTACGAATTCAAATTCGAAATTCTCTATTGCAAATATGAGTAATCTCAGGTTGAATACAACCAATACTAATATAGCTATATTCAGCCAAATTGACATTCAGCAATTTATTAAATTTGTCAATTTCATTTCGGGATTTATATATATATAGTTATACCTATGTACAGATTATACAACGAACATTAATTCAAACACACGTAAGGTTCACGCCGCACGCACTCGCGAGCGGACACCGCTCGGAGCCTCGCCACTCTCATACGACAGTCTTGGCCACAAGACTACATTGGACAGGAAGTGATATTAACTGGACAAAGCAACATTTTTATTGTATTTTTTACGAACCAGTTAAGATTTATAATCAAATCTTGTGTTAAGACCTCATGGGTTTGACGTTTGATGGCCAACAGAGATAAATTGCAAAACCTCTAAACCATTTTAATTAGTGTATGAAGTTGGTAATAACTTTGCCTTACCTATATAGGGCGCCGTGTACTGCTGCTGTGGATACGGCGGCTGCGTCGCGCTCGTGTCGTTGGAAGGCGCTGTACAGAACAACATTACTGACATGTCACTAGGTCTGTGTACAGTCTACTGAAATACGGTTCGAAGGACCATTTATTGTTTTTTCCTTCTATTATCATCATCATTTTCTGCCCCTGTTACCCACCGCTGGACAGTGGCCTACCCCACAAAAGGAAAGGATTAACCATAATCTCCAGGCTTGGCATGCGTATTTCAAATCGCAGTAGTTCTTGTGTGAATCGTAAGACAACGCTGCTGCCCGCGCCCCAGTGTACCCGTGGCTGGGTCTCGCAACACAAACAATAGACTGACACTATTACTATGCCGGCGCTACATAGACATATCTAATACTGATCATCACCCGCAGCTCTGCTTGCGTGGTATTTTCAGAAAAGGGAACATTTCTCATTTTCCTTTTAGCTACATACGTAGTCGGTCCCTTAATGAACTGACCTGATATAGTTCTACGCGACTCGTCGATACATGTTGTGTTGCATCGAATAGTACATTTATCGTGTAATTTATATACGAACACGCGTCGACATGAAAAGCGTGGTCTCAGTTTAGCAGTGGTTTGAACAACAAGAGTCGCGTATTTGTTCAAAATCGAGTACCGAAGCGTCATAAAGTTTCTGTTTAAAGAAGACTTATCGTTTTAGCGTTTTAACTACATCAGTGGGAAGCGTGACATAATATACAGATTAAATAAGCACAATTTTATTTTATTTAGGTTTTTACGGAATAAACAAAAAAATTATTACACACACACACACATTCACAAAAAAAACACAGACACACATATCCATATACATACACTCATATCCATGTACATTCCCATACATACACACAAAAAATGGCGCAATGCGTCCATATGGCGCCCTCCACACTTCTCAAACATTGGAACTTTGTTGTACTTCCATTAATAACATTCTTACGCGATTCTTAAACATTGAGTGGGACATTTTAACATTACGCAGGGGAGGCGGCAAACCGTTCCAAATCTTCGATGCTGCAAATCTGAAGCTCCCTCTATATCCCGTAGATCCGTGTTTTGGTATGGACAGTTTATTACTGTGAATCTGAGGTACATTCTCGTCTTTTGGTTTTGCATTGTGGGCCCATTCCAACTTTTCGAATAAATATTGAGGCTTTTTCTTTTCTAATATTTTTTTAACCATGCATGCATAATGTAATTCTCTTCTGGCAATCATTTTCAAGATCCCTTTTTCATTGAAAAATGGAGTAATGTGACCACGTCTAGGTATATCAAAACAAAAGCGGGCGCAAGCATTTTGGACACGTCGTATAGTATTTTGCGTTTTTTTTTAAAAGTCTGGGTCCATACACATTATCGCAGTAATTGAATTGACTCAATACCAATGAGTCCACCAAAGTAATTCTTATCTTTTCCGATAAAAACGATCTAAGTACATACTACATACATGCATACAATCACCTGTCTGGAGTGGAGGGGTCCACTGCCAAAATTCTTTACTTCTCCGCTCACCACCCCCTAAGTTTATGAGACTTTCATAACGGATATTGGCAGAATTATACTGAATTATATAATGAGTTAAACGCCATAAACGAAGAAAGAAAATACCAGAAGTGTAAAAAATACCGCGGAGTCAAGACATGTCATTTCATCATGCACGTCCCTCAAACATCACTCGCATAATATTCCAAAATATTTTTAGTAATGAAATTTTTACTAATACATTAGAATTTAATTGAAATCGCATGATTTTTTTATACACTAAACTGGGGAATATTTTTTTATTGATATGTAATTTAATTAATCTATAATAATCAAGTACATGATAGACTAAAGTTATATGTACAAGATGTGACAAAATTAACAATTACACCAGGCGACCGGGTATCGAAAAACAAATATGTAACAAAAAAAAATGATTTTCGAGCCATCATCATTTTATGCTAAAAATATTATTTGATGAAATATTTTTTATGCGAACAGTAACTGTGGAGCGCGGCGCACACGAGTCCGTTGACGCGTCCACAACCGCACTCCACCAGATGACCAAAATTTGTTTTTTTGGAATTTTTTTCGTGTGTACAATAAAGAATTAAGAACATGTTTGCTTAAAAGCAAAATTGTTTATTGCAATTGGTTAAAACCAATTGCAATAAAACAGTCTAAATCTTATTCCAGACTATAAACAATATGTGTGCGAGAACCCGGTCACAACCCGTACGGTGGTGTTTGAATGATCTTATTTCAAAGAGGAAAATAGAAAAATGTTCAAAAAAATTGTTTCAGTCTATATGTAGTGACAAGGAACTATATTCCAAAAAAATTTCCAATATTTTCCTGGTACAGATTTTACTTAATTACCGTTTTTATTATAGTATGGGTCTGAGTGTATAGTCACATGTAATAATTTTGGCACTGGCGAGCCCTGCTGCCTCTTACAAGCCAGAAGGTGTTTAGGCTGGCTTCATGTTGGGATGGTTATATCATCATCATTTAGTCACACAAACTTTGTCTGTTGATCAACCGAATGCTCCACAGTAGATGAAGATGATATTTGAGATAACGAGATTTTATATGTACCGCTTACCCCCAAAGTTTACGCCGGTATGGCTGAGAAGCTGGTACAAAATAAAAAGTTAAACAGAAATATTCAAGGACGTTGCTGTGCAGCACTGACACAGTAAAAGCTTTACACCATCTTTTTGAGTGGATGCCTCGAGATCCAGCTGACAGGGACCGAGGTTATAGGCAGCAGGCTCGGGTCAGTGACCCAACCATATTCTGGTGAGTACTCATAGATGCCTAAACAGATGAACATTTGCCAAAATATTCATTTATATGATGAGGTAGCTTATATTCAGCTGCAGTCTACAATAGGTTAATTTTTTTCAAATTCAGTGATGAACTTCAATTGAATAGTGCATGACTCACGTGCGAGGACCCTGCCTCTCGACATTGTTCTGCAGCAGCATCGGTAGAGCAGGCCTATAACTACCATTATAACCAAGGCGATAAGGAACACCGCCCACAGCTCCATCTTGAACACTCTGTTGTAACTCACTTCACGTGCTGGGAACAACTGCTGCTGTTGCAGCTGGCAAATACATGACGTTTAAAACGTGAACGTTTAAAATATTGATAAGGGTAGACAGTCACCTCTACCTGTGTTAATTCAAAACTATTTTTTCCTACACCCCACCACTATCCAAAGTGTATGTTTTTTAAAATTAGATTAAAGACTCTTTAATCTTCATACAAAGATGATGAAATTAACAAATTAAAATTAATCATAACAGTTGCAGTCCAAGAGGCAGCTAGCTAATTAGATGCCATGTTGGTGTGCCACAGGAGGCACCGAGGTTATGACAAATCTCTTCCTTTTGTGCAGGAGGCCTATAACTAGGTTTATATGTCTGATGATAAGGATAATAGTGTACTGAATATTATTAAATTTATTTTGAATATAAAAAAATATTGTTCATGTGCAAGCAACAAGTATGATGAGGCAAGGATGATGTCATGCTGTGGGCCTATTTGTGCAGTCATAGGAAATAAGATTAACATAAATATGTACATTATATAATATATGTAATATACATATTCCAGCCAAAAATTGTCTTGAAGAGATTACATATTGCGATAAAACCGCCCAATGTACACTTTCCATATCTTGTTTACTCTTTGTTTGTAAAATTTATTACAGTGGTGCACAATAAGGAATACTATTGACTGTTCTAAGCATACAATAAGCAACTTTATTTAATTGTTCAGTTAAGATCTACAAAGATTAAAACAAATATTGTTCTAATACCACTTTTTTATACTACATTCTAGATTACAGGAAAGGGTAAATCTGCATATTAGTTGTGCAAAGGCTTAATGACTTGGAATACATTTTAATTGATAGAGGACACCTGGCTATAGAATATTTTAAAAGTCCCATTTGGGGAAATTCAACCACTATTGAGAAAAAATAATATTTAAAATTCTAAAATCAGTCATAAAAACTACTGTATTTAATGCGGAATATTTAGAAGAAACATATTAGTATTTTATGTAAAAATATCAGTTACCTTAAAAAAGCCATAATTTATTAGTATTTATTTAGTGGCACTCGCCAGCCACTGCCTCAGCAGGTTCGCTTCACTCGGCTTGTGCATTTTCTAGAATAACCTAACACGCTCCTCCTTGCTTTGTTCATAATCGCACTATTGTTTATTTATATTATATATCTTATAAAAAAATACTTTTATGATTTTATTATAATGGTGGGTGAAAAATCTTTGTTATGAATAAAATGACAAAATAAATAGCCAGAAATAGGTGTGATGACCAGCAAAGCAGGAGGTGCGGTTAGGTTACTGTAGAAAATACCACTAAATAAATAGTAATAAATTACGATTTTTTAAGTTAACTGACATTTTTATACAAAATACCAAAGTATAACTGTGTTATGGCCCATCTGTGATTTATACATATGTGATTTTAAGAATTTTAAATATTTTTTTCTCGAAAAAAGTTGAATTCCCTCAAATGGGAATATTACTTTAAAAATATACCATAGCTGGGGGCCCTCTATCAATTAAAATTTATTTCTAGTCAATAAGCCTTTGTACAACCAACTAATTTACCCAGGAAAGCAAAACAGCTATCATTTATATTAAGAGATCAAAATTACATAGTAAATACAAAATATCTATGTACTTACGGAATTTTTATAAAGATAAATAACAATATATTTACCTATTTAAAGAAAAAGAAAAAAGTGATTAAACTATTGTATCCTTATTAATATTACTGTTCAAATGTTAAGTTTGTATTTAATTAATAATATTTAAAATATAAACCTGAAAATATTATGACCAGTATGCAATTAGTATATCAAATTCACCCTTACTATTTACATTATTGGAACAACTGAACAATATTAAATTATTCAGAAAGTCAAGATTAAGGAGGAAGACTCACATCATCACCAAAATAATATGTCACTCTATGAGAATCTCCAGTATAATATATTGGTCTATGATGAGAATGATCTTCATCGCCGAAAAAATCATCACGAAACGACATATTTTTCAGCAGGCTGAATAATATAATGTGGCACAACTGGCTTACTTGTGGGCGTATCACTCGAAACAGAACAACACACAGGAAACTTCCCTTTGATAAAAATACCAACTACTTTTAGTATATAAGAGGTACTCTGTACTAACTACACAGCAATGAACATAAACTCACCGACTAGGTTAATTTTTTTTAGAATGGCAAAGAGTTAATAAAACATTTTTGCCATTTTCACGTCAGGTGAACTCACCGACTACACAGTATATTATATTATGACAGTAGATACTATTAATATTTTGCAATGTCGTGTCACCTACGTGAGTCATTAAATTTATCTGCGGGGAATCCCAGTCTAATAAATAAATATAGTGTCTATAATAATAGCTATTGTTCAGTTACAATTGCTTTATTACACAAGAGTAGGATAAAATTTAAATTAATTCAAAAACATTAAAAAATAAACAAAATATAGTTAAACATACCTACTATGTGGTCGGTGTACTACGTAACATATCACAAACATTTACTTCGGTTAGCTGGATACTCTCTATACTTAAGTTCATTCATATATTATATTCTCTTTGAGTTCATTAATAATGTATATTTTAAACTCATCCTAATAAGATTTTCATTGTACAACAGCAACAAACAAGTTCTTTTTTTTTTATTACTTCTTTTTTCATAGTGGCAATCGGCCAGTGTTGCCAGGTGGGATTTGTAAATTTACAGTGTTTTTACTGTAAAAAAGCAATAGATCGGTATAAAAATACAGTAAATCATAAAGTAAATTACAGTGTTCTTACAGTAAATAAAAAAACGCGATATTGATTAAAAAATCATATTTATTAGGTAAAAATATTTCGCCGTATTAATTATTCGTCGTCTGTTTCACTAAGAGATGGAGTAATGTTATTTTTTATAAATTTGCTCAATAAAAGCTTTTAACGTTTTATCATTAGGTTCATAATTTGTGCAACTAGTTGAGTTGCGTAATATCGATTAGCGCGCTAAAATGTTTCCCTTGATTGTGGTTGTAATTAGCCGATTCTTTTTTTTTTTGTTTTTATGTCGTTTATTTCACTAAACTTTCTTTCGCACTTTGCATTTGAATTTGGTAGTGCTAAAATGTCAAGCATAAATTTTGCCTTAAAAATATTAAAAAAATGTATGTTATTAAAAAATGTATGTATGTTAATAAATGTAAAACAAGCCGGCTTCCGAAAGGGCTATAGTACCATAGACCACATACATACGCTGCGGCAGA
>WUAW01018932.1:4819-16739 GCA_017165845.1 Thaumetopoea pityocampa | reverse complement strand
CTTATATAATCTTGTCTATACAAAAGTTGTCTGTAAGAAATCGCAGTATGCGATAAGATCGCGCTACGTATACTTTAAGTAATTGTAATATATCTTTATTAATATAATGTATTCAACTTGAGTGCAATAAAAGAACATTTTATTTTATATATGTATGAGCGATTTGTTAAATTTTGAATCCGCGCTGTTAAATAAACTTTGTAGTCGCACGTAGACAACAATAAAATGTTGAACACCTCTGATGGATAGTTATGCTCAGTAAACAGTGTAGCATTGTGCAATACATCGCCGAGCCAAATGAGATCGGAAGGAATGGCCCGCAACAATACACGACCCCATACGTCATCCGCTCAATGAGCTGACAACAATCGCGCAACAAGGCGCGGAGCGACCGCCTCATTGTGTGACGTAATGTTATCAAAAACATCGGAACCGACAATGGTCGCGCCGACAAAAGTCGAATTGCGGATGCAATTCGTGTCGTCTCGTCGCCAACAATCTTAATGCCGCGATATTTTTTTCTTATCCAGTACGTACGTATCAGGATAAAAAAATGAAGGCAGTACACAAAGATGCGTAGTTTGTCGAAGGGGATGTTTCCACCCACAAGTCAGCGGTACGCGCTCATCGGTCATTACGGACAATCGGAAACGGTTCCTCGGCGTTCGGAACTTTAGACACACTTGCCGATTGTGAACAGGCCTTTGATCCCATTGAGAACGTGTGGCGGGTACACACAGGTGGCTGCAGCGCTTAATGTTGAGGTCAGCATTTAATTTTATCAAAAGAAAGAATACATGCCGTTTAAAAAATGCTTCTTGTTATAAAGGTAATTATTTAAAATTCAAAAATGTATTTCCTCTATTCTAAACGCTTTCAGTGATCAGAGAGTACTTTACCCTGTCCGGCAAATACACTTAAGTATACGGGTAAGCGACCCCGGCCCCCCGAGCTACTACTGTCTCTTCCTACTCCTTCTGAGATAGTAGTATCCTATAGTCCTTTTCTCAAATTCCATATTCCTTACTCAGTACACCTTTCCTACCTCACCCTCTTTCCCTTCTTCTCCATTAAGCCGTGGGAATGCAATGAGGAACTCTTATTTCATTTGCACGACTTAGCTTACTACATTGCTCGTAGCATGTGGAAAGAAGTGGTTTCTACCTACGCCAATTCTTCGGTAGTGCAATGGTCAGTATCTCCGCCTATCACGCAGGAGACCGGGGTTTGATTCCACGCCAGAGAGCCAGGGAAAAAGACGTGATTATATGTCTCTCACTTCCATTAACACTGTAAAATGAAAAATTCTGATTATATATTTTTTTAGTTTCTTCATCCCCAGTCCATATTCGTCCCCACTGCAGGGGCACATACTTCCCCTTATAAGAAAAGGAAATTAGGCTGCAATCTACTACGCCGGCTTGGTGCATGTTGGTAGATTTCACACANNGCAGGTTTCCTCACGAAGTTTTCCTTCTCCGTTGAGTACATTGGTGTCTACAATGTAGACCGTACATAATTTTTAAAACAACCCAGTGGTACGGGACCGGGGTCAAAACCGCAACTTTACCGATCGCAGGTCGTGCTTGGTACCGCTTGACCACCAGTGTATTCTTTCTGTTTACTTATCATCACTTAATTCTCTGTCTGAACGGGTTTAAACGAAATTCCCCTTAGCCTAAATTTTTATTCTATTTACTTCTAAAAAATATTTGTGGTCCTTAATAATTAAGGTTATTAATTTTATTAATATAATTATCTAATTAATCCTATGAGTTTATTTTAGGGAGAATAATCAACAGAATGACTATAATCTACAAACCCTTTTCTAGACCTTAAATCGAGGACAATGAATTGGGGTGTAAATTTATTGCAATGTAATTAAATCTGTCAGGGCCGGCCGGCCATCCACGAAGTGCCTCAAAGTCGGTGTGACTCGGACGATCGGACATTAAACCACTTTTACTGTTATAGCTAATCGTAATATCCGCTGCGCACCATGTAATTAGCTGACAATTTCAAACTGCTCCATACCACCACTATAAATACAGCCCCCTCGATGCAAGAGTTTTTCGGAACAGTGACCATTGCTTCTTTCATATATTCATATAGCTGTTGACTACGCCTGAATCAGTTATTGGAACGTATAATATCTAATCGTGTCGAATGCATTAGGGTCTCGTAATAGATTAGCCGACAACTATGTCAATCTGGTCATCGCAACAACGCGATGGGCATGTTGAGATACAATTGATTTTCTGCCCGCTATTTAAGCCAATGTCGTCTATAAACGAGGGGAATATGTTGTCATGGGGTGACTCCTTGTTTTTGTGGAAAAATACAAAAAACATATTAAAGCAATTAATCATTAAAGTGTTTGTTGGATTTTTACCGTAAAATACGTCTTACCTTTCGAGCTGTGTGTGAAGTCCTTTATTCAGAAAAGCGAGCGATATAAAATATCTGTAACACGTTTAAAGTAAATAACGTTATTATTATTTAAATATTACATACATACAATCACGCCTTTTTCCTTGGCTCTCCGTTGTGGAATCGAACTCCGGTCTCCCGCGTGACAGGCGGGGATATTGACTACTATACTACCGAAGAGTTGGGGTAGGCAGACACCACTTCGATCGACACTCGCTACGATCGTTTGAAGTAGCAAAGTTGGCCACTTTTCGCTCCCATGGGAATCTGCATGTGTCGGGTGGTAAACCGCGATGCCGCCATTTTATAATATTCTAAAGTGTTAATAAAGTTCCTCATTGCGTTCCTACGAGAAGAGGAAAGGGAAAATGGTGAGGTAGGGAAGAAGGTGTATTGGGAAAGAAATATAGAATTTGGAAAAAACATTATAGGATATGGGATACTACTATCTCGGAAGGAGTAAGAGACAGTAGTAGCTCGGGGGGCCGGGGTCGCTTACCCGTATACTTAGTACTGTAGTAACTCTATTTGCCGGACAAGCTAAAAGTCTATGTACTTCCTGACCTAATATTATTCTATTTATGTATTATTATAAAATTATTAAATGTTGAATTTTGTAAATCAAAGATATTAAAAAAACTACTCAGATCGACTAATTAAGGGCCTATGAAACCAAATCCGTCGATGTTTGTTTGTTTGTTTCTTCGAGCTTCACTCATGAACAAGCGGATAGATTTTAGTCAAACTAACTTAAGGTACTATTCCGACTTAAATACTGCGTCATGTTTCATCAAAATCGCTTCAGTAGAATTGAAGATACAGCTTGATTCCTGTTTTAGTAGCTGCCGTTAAGGTACGAGAGCTCAATTAAAAGTGTTTCCAATATAGCGGAAAATCCAGATTTACACGGGCGGAGCCGCGCGCAATAGCTAGTGCCAAAATATTTTACCCTTC
Source organism: Thaumetopoea pityocampa (assembly GCA_017165845.1). Taxonomy (NCBI): domain Eukaryota; kingdom Metazoa; phylum Arthropoda; class Insecta; order Lepidoptera; family Notodontidae; genus Thaumetopoea; species Thaumetopoea pityocampa. The sequence continues at coordinate 13,355 of WUAW01018932.1, read as the reverse complement.
GACGAGGTTCGACATTCGACAGATAAAGGTAAAAACATAATAAATAGCCTAATTTAAGTATGTTATTTAACGTGGGACGAGATGGGGGAATAGTGCGTCTTGAGTTACTGATATACCTACTTAGGTCAATTCTGACGGTACCTTACTGAAAACACTTCTTTTTTGTTCATTCTTTTTCTTATTATTTGTAGTCAAGTCTTTTAACAACTGATCCTCTTTGTTGGACATTTCTCTCTCTGGGTGTTCTTCCCCACCTTTTTATAACTAATAATCTTATAAATAATGCGATTAAAATTAAAATAACGGAAATAAATCCTTAACATTATATTAAAAAAATATATATATTAAGAAAGTCACTGTGTAAAATACGACATCCAGTTGGTAGCATTCACAAGAGGAACGCCCCGCTTTATTTGCTGTGTGGCCATTACAATACACGTCCTGGCCTGCTCTCGCAGGAGGAAGGAAGTGAATCATCTTTATTCGATTAGCATTCGGAGACGGAGACGGCGTTGCACAAAGATATACGTATTATGCATTGAGCACAGACGAAAAATGTTACCTAATTGTAACGATATGAATGATACAACACGTATGAAAGAATTCTTTATACAGCAATTTATACAAGTGATCAGCAGTTTCTGAAAAGACACGTGTATTTTTGAATGGCCATTCACACAGGCACTCTAATATTTTGTCCTAACGTTTTGGTTTGTATTTTTATGTTTCCTTGCGAGATAAAATCCGCCTGATTACAGTCTGTACTCAGTCAGGTTAGTTGTCCGAATCACGGAAGGGGTCGCGGGCACAGCTAATTTTTAATATTTCGAAACGCAAAAAAACTGTTGGCTATCCATTTTAATGAGAATGTAAACAAATATGGCTGACTAGGTCAGTGACCGCAACTTAAAAAGTTGTAGTGATCGATTACACAGTCGTGGAGTTAATTATAGTATAAATTCAGTGCTGAATAAAATTTTTACGACTTCAATTTTTGTAACACAGTCGAATAGTTATTCAATTATTTAAAACAATCAAAATCAATTACTTAAAAATTAAAATCAAATGTTTCGAGAAAATAATGTATGAAAATGTTGGTGCTCGAAATTGTTTTCGAATTTTATATTTATATAGGTATATATCTGGAATTTATTAGAATTCGATGAAGAACTAGTGTACGGATAGAACAATGAGCTAGCTCCCTGACGTGAGAACGACGGTAGATCGTTATCTTCGTTAAAACAATTAAACACCACGACGAAGAAACTTCAAGAAAAAATATTAGTTAAGTATTCCCATGATAATCCTCATATGAATCCATTTTGTAATTAATGTTTATATACACACAATATTTTAATGAACATACGTAAGTACGTAAATTCTGAAAACAGTTGATAAAACATTAATTACTAATTAAAGAATTGTTAATTAATTATTTTATGTCACCATTTATAATTCGAATGATAGAAAATAACTTAACTGCCCATAAGCCTTTAGTGTATAAAGTGTATATAAATAAATAAATTAACAAATTAACAACTAGAACGTAATGGCTGTCCTACATAAGTTCTATGATAAACATAACATGCGGTGTGCACGTTATTTTATCCGGGACGGAGTTAGAATATTTTACAAAAGCACATACATAGGTATATCTCGCAGTATGTATGTATGTATATTTAGCACTAATAACATGCAATATCAGATTAATAATGTAAATATAGCACTTATCTACCGAGTTTCCCTCCCTTGATGCTAATGTGTATGAAATTACTTATGATTACGTAGTGACGTCTTAATTAATGGTGGAGGAAAACGTATCAAACGCAGTGGTGTGTGTACAGGTTTGATATAAACAACCAAATATAGAAAAGCGGTGCTTTAAGTGAACTTTGTAGTTACGAAATTTATTCACGCTGTTACAATGAGTGTCTGTTAGTATGACTGTGGTATAAGGGACAGTAGCATTATCTTGCGATTCCAGCTGTGATCTCCAAGATGGCACATACGCGTGGAGATGACGGCAATTCCTCCTGTTTATGAAAGAGATCCAGCAATCGCTTCCACAGGCTGATAATAATGATTTTTTTTAAATAATATTTAAGCCAGTACTTGACTACAATCCCACCTGATGGTAAGTGCCGATGTAACATGGGATGCTAAAATATACTAGGTACATACATACATACACTCACGCCGATATCCCATAAGGGTAGGCAGAGACTTTAGTAGATACTACATACAGTCACGCCTCTTTCCCATTGGGGTAAGCAGAGACCACTTCTTTGCACCTGCTACGATCGTTTGATATAGCAAAGTGGCTATCCGCAGCCCACATTTGGCCTCCGCGGGCAATGAGACGTGTCAGATGGCGAACACGACGCCGCCTTTTTATAAGGTTCAAAATTATTAAAGTTCCTCATTGCATTTCCACGGTGTAATATACTAGGTACTACAATATAACACCATAAATGACCTCGTATTATACATTTTTTTGAAAGCTTTTTACACTTCCTGCTGCCAGCTTTGCCCGTGATTCTATTAAATCGGAACTACAATTTTTTCCGGAATAAAATTATACTGCTATGTATACTAAGGAAGAGATACCGTGGTGGTGTGATCATTGATGCCAATCTTAGATCTCGTGTTCAAATCCAAGGCAGGTACCTCTCACTTTTCGAAATTAGTTGCATATTAATAATTATCACTTGCCTCAAACGTTGAAGAAAACATCGTTAGGAAACCTGCTCACCTGAGAGTTTTACTAACTAACTCTAACTCTTCTCGTTATGGAACCCATGTCCTACAGTAAGATAGTAGATGAATTGATGATGATGATGATGAAATAGTACACTATATAACCTGGTTCTTTACCTACAGTCTTATTGGTACAGTGGTAGAGAGCCTTGCTTTGTGTGCCAGCGAGACTCAGGTTTGAATTCTAGTAGAGACAAACTTTGTGTGATGAGCACAAATATTTGTATCCGAGTCATGGACGTATTTATCTATTGATATATAGTATTTATCTATATAAGTATGTATATTGTTGTCTAGTACCCAAGTTACAGGGAATCCTAGTTTGGAACTAGATCAATGCGTGTGAAAATGTCCAGAATATTATCTGTTTGCTAGGTATATATGTAAAAGAAGGACAATACACTTATTTTCTTATATACTAAGTATGATGTAAGATTAGAAACCAAAACTTCTGGGCTACGTCCTAATCAAACACCACGTCAGTAACTCCTGTTCCTTTATATTATCACGCTACAGTAATTTTAACAAATATTCTTGGTTTATTTTCTTCAATTCACCTCAAGCATGTTAATGTATTCAATTATGCGTCCAAACCTCACCCGCGGCACAGTTAATTTACATACGCAGCGGGTCAATTAACCTATCAAATGTTGTGTGTTCCTTCTACCGTTGCCGTGCTAATCGTTTGTAAGTAACACGCTAACTAGACTGTCGTCGCGGAGATTAAAACCAACGTGAAATGGAAGCATCTTAACAGCAAGTGACGCAATAGTACTTGGTCTATACTATTATAAAATTATTAAATGTCAAATTTTGTAAATCAAAGATTAAAAAACTTCTTTTTGTTACGTTGATTTTATCTCTATAGGTACTGTGCTCATGTTCCTCGCTATTGTCTACTAGATGAAACCCGTAGGGTCTTTCGAAATAAGTTTGTGATGATTGCGATGAGGATTCTTGTCCGTTCTTGGTATCAAATTTACTTCACTGCCAAATTTCACAACAATGCGTTTATCTATTTAGCTGTGTAAAGGTAACAAACATACGGCTAAACGCACTTTCGTTTGTATTACGAGTGTATAGTGATTACGTGATGTATTACAAACATTTATCATTAATAGAAAAGCAAATGATGCCTTTTCTTTTATAGTGTCACTCGAAATATTGGAGCACTTTTCCGGAAATAACCGGTTGCGATTCATTAACTATGGTGCCGATTCTGTTGTAACAGAATTTAACTAAATTTGGTCCCTTCCTATTTTTTCTAATGTCAAACGCCAAAACGAGATAGCTACAATTTTGGTGCTGCTAGTTTCGTTTAGGAACGTCAAAATTAAAAGATTTAGGCGTGATTTCGGAACACACGGACTAAAGATACGCAAAAACGCAACATATATTTGAGCCGTTTGACAGAAACGTAGGTCGGTACTCGCTATAAATGTTTGCTATCTCGTTTTGGCGTTTGACATTAGAAAAAGATAGGGAGGGGACCAAATTTAGTTTAATTCTGTACCACAGAATCGGCCTTATGATACTCACTAAAGCTTACTAAAACACTTTAACGGAACTATTCGACTAACAATTAATAGACAATCAGAAGTTTTTGTAGCTCAACATTAAAGTCAACTAGGGTTAGTAGAAAGTGTCATCGTTTTTATCGCTTTTGTCATAAAATCCGGCCTCTTCTATTTAACAGGATGATAATTTGTCACCGAGGACAATGTGGATGAGCAGCTGGCCTCCGCGCGTCCCCATCCGAAGGCATGCGATTCGCACCGCACCTACTTTGTCAATGATTGTTTAATTTACATTATGTGATCTTCGAATGTTGTTTACGTAAGTGGTCCCGCGGCCAACGCTCGCGCCGCGGCGGCGGCGACAGATGCTCGTTCCCGGCCTGCGGTTTATGTATTTTAAAGCTTTGCACAATGGCGTGACATTGGAGAAAATCTTAGGATTCGTTTGCACGCATGATACATTATATTTAGCTCATTTCATTACATTTAGCTCAAAATCATTTCTGATAGTTTGTTTTAAACTAATTATGAGAGCTTGTTTTAAACTGAACTAACACAATGAGAAAAATATACTTATAGGTATTGTAATTTTTTTGTATATTTGGCTCCAAATTTATTGTTTGTGTATAAACAGATCCTGCGGATGCGAGTACAAAAATTTCGAATACTAAAAAAAAGATGATACTAAAAAAAAGATGGAGCACAGCAGAAGAAGAAGAGAGGAAAAGTCGTAACGCGACACTCTCTAATAAAATTCGGAAAATAAACATTTAAATGCGTACAACCCGCGTGTGTACAGTTTTAACATTCGGCGCGGTTTGTTGTTATTTTGTTATCACGAGCGCCGTCAACAGCAACCCACCTAGCGCCCCACCCCAGGGCACAGGTCTCCTCTCAGAATGAGAGCGGTTAGGGTATAGAGCAAATATACTCTAACCGCTATAACGCTGATTTGTTATATAGCATTGATACCCAAAATTGTTTATATCGACCCCCAGGGGTCGATAATGACGTGCAAGGGATCCACGCCAACTGTCAAAAAACACATTTGAAGTTAATAAATTAACAATAATGTTATATTAACTACGCTTTGGGAGTCTACCCAAAAGTGAAAATCACTACAAGTGGTCTACAAGACAAAAAAGTTTGAGGACCTCTGTTGTATAGCGATGTTATATTAACAACGTCACTGTGTCTCTTTTCATATCAAGTGTTTTGAGAATCGATTGAAAAATATCCAACATCCTGTAATTCAACGAAAATGCCCTGTAATCTTCAAAATACTACCTAAATGTCGAATTAAAGTCAAATTGATTTTGACCGTATTCAACGAACAGCGGCTATAGTCGACGACCGAGTGATCCCCAATCAGGTAGACCCGCAGGCCTTGCGGAAAGACATAACATCTCTGCCTCTTCTACCATATCTATCATGAGGAGTGTTCCGGAGGAATTGTTTTTGCTAATTCCAGTCGCTGAATTCCATCACCGCACATCTCGCCACAATTTAAAATTTCACTCTCATCACTTGGACAATAGGCGATCTACTACTGTGTGTTTCACGCGCAATTTTTTCCAGAAGACCACTATCCTGTGGAATGAATTCCCAGCGGTGGTTGTCCAAGCGGATACGACTTGGGAACCTTCAAGAAACGTCACCTACACTTTTTTAAAGGTCGACAACGCAGCTGCAATCCCTCTCGTATTGCCGCTGTTTATGGACAGCGGTGATCTCATACAATCAGGTGAACCGCTTGCCCGATTGCCTCCTCGTATAAAAATAGTTCCTTCTATAGGAGAAGATTTCCATCAATAGGTTTCGACAGGCAGATAAAAATGTTAATGATCTTGTGTTACATTAAAATAGACATAAGCTTTGCATTAAAATAATATACAGATTATACTACATTTTATAATTATCGGTAATTGAATGCGAGTGGTCCCTTGTTCGTTGCTCACCGGCCAGTATTTCACATCGATAAACACAAAGACCATTACGCAGATACAACCCGCCCGCCCGCTGCATTGCGACAGTGGCGCCGTTCGCGGTCGGCGAAGCGACTTCCTGTGATCCGTTTCCCGCCAAAATGGATCGCTTCCGGGCCTTATTTGTCATCTCCAAATAACACAGAATAAAAAGAATCGTTAGTATCTCTCTACTTCTATTTATGTAATTGAAAATGCATTATCTGAAAACATAATTAAGATTTTAGGCAATTGTATTAACAATACAAAGAAAGTTTGGTGAATTATTTCTTGTTGGCTTTCTGGTGAATCATTTATTATTTATAATATGTAAAAAGAAGAATAATAATTAATTATTGTGCATTAATGGAACAATTACGTAATGGACAGGAAAAAATATAAAACAAAACAACAACTTTGCAATAATATTATACTCAGTTTACCTACCACGCCATATTGGTTTCCAGACTATAAAAAAGTAAAGTTTATCGTTTATAAAGTTATCTATTTAATATTGTAAACAAGGAAATTTAATTTTTTTATGTTCGCAACCCACCCCAAAACCAATTTTTATGAATATCGGTACGTTACGTAATCATATTAAGATCTGAAATAACATAGGATGTCATTTATTCAAGTACCACGCGAAGCCACAAGAATGGCTAAGTTGTCTATATATAATATAAAATATATGGATTTCCCACCATCTGACTCCCGGTTCCCTGGAAAAGATCACTTTTTGAGATCTCCTTCTCTTTCTGTGTCTATCTAGGTACATACATAAGATACTAGCAATTTCCGTAGCTAGGCCCACGTATACTTTCCGATTTATACACAAATATTATCTCTTCTACAACGCCACCTATCGGATTCAATACCGAACCAACGTCTCGACAAAATGAATACTCGTAGGTATATGACTCCACTAAGTCGTTCAGAAACTCTAGAATCACTAATAGATGCATCATAGGCGGCGTTTAAACTTTGCACCTAATGAACTTCCGAGACTTTACAGACTCCCCTCCAAACATCATCAGCCCTTAAAAGCTCCTTAGTATAGAGGGATTTCCCCCAAATGGACCATCAAAAGCACGTTTTGAAATCCGATCGAGGATGATGCCCGTCTAGTTAAAAAAAATTAAAATAGAATTAATTTTAAAATTTTTCTAAGTAGGTATCTATAGTGTTATAAAATTATTAAATGTCAAATTTTGTAAATCAAAGATGTAAATAAAAAAAAAACTACTCAGATCGACTAATTAAGAGCTTCTGAAACCAATTCCGTCAATGTTTGTTTGTTTGTGTCTTCGAGCTTCACGCAAAAACCAGCGGGTAGATTTTGGTCAAACTATTAGTCTCAAAAGTACTATTCCGACTTAAATACTGCGGCATGTTTTGTCAAAATCGGTCCAGTAGAATTGAAGATACAGCTTGATCTCTGTTTTAGTAGCCGCCTTTAAAGTACGAGACGGTACGAGAGCTCAAGTAAAAGTGGTTTGTTAGGATTTTTATATAAATCTAAGGTTGTTTTGAGATTTCCTATGTAGCGAAAAACCAATATTCACGCGGGCCGAGTCGCGAGCAAAAGCTAGTAAGTAAATATACACATAAGGTTAGAAAGGGCGTGGGTGATTCTGTCACGGGTAATTGTGAGAACTGATTGCGTAATTAGTGCGACGAGTCACAGAGGGCGCGGGAGTGCGCGGCCCTCCCGACACCGGCGCATTTTACACCCGTGAGACTTTTAATTGCTTATGTTTATTTTACTGTGCCTTTTTGTGACGCAGTTATTTAAGGGGATGTTTTATTAAACGAACATGTTTAGGTGTTGCCCGTTCGATGGCCCAGTGAACACATTTTTTTTCCTCACACACATTGATCAAACACCAGATTTCCTGTATTTTGGGTAATAGACAACGATATACATATTTTTATACTATTATTAAATTGTTAAATGTCAAATTTTGTAAATCAAAGACATTTAAAACACCTACTCAGATCGACTAATTAAGGGCTTTTGAAACCAAATCGACCGATCTTTGTTTGTTTGTTCGAGCTTCATGAAAATACCAGCCAGTAGATTATCGTCAAACTGTTACACGTTAAACGTACTATTCCGACTTTAATACTATTGTATATTTTATCAAAATTTGTCCAGTGGAATTGAAGACACAGTTTTATCCCCGTTTTAGTGGCCGTTTTTAGGGTACAAGAGCTCAAGTAAAAGTGGTTCTAAGACTTTATATGTAACTCTATGATTGTTCCGGGATTTTTCATGTAGGTAGTACTAAAAGGACT
>WUAW01018928.1:3700-21906 GCA_017165845.1 Thaumetopoea pityocampa | reverse complement strand
CTGTACCGGTATGTCATAAATTAAATCAACTTTCCAGCTCTATTAGTTGTTTTTTTTTTTTTAAAGTGATCCGGTGGTGACGTTATAACAGTACGACAAGTTACGTTGCTATAAAATCCAACTAAACTCGGACGGCCGGACACGTGAATCTCTAGCTGGATACGATAGTAAAAAGCCTAACATGTCGACGATCCCTGATAACCCTAGTCTGACGTCATTTCCGTAACTTGCAATCTTTGTGACGATTTGAATCATTTAGATACCAGCAAGAACGCACAATTAATTGTTGGAACAGGAAACCCATCCTATATATACCTTATTTTTGTGTCATTCGGTCGTCTAAATTGCTCCACAACTATATTTTTCCAATGAAGCAAACCCTAGCCTAATTCAGGATAATACTAGACTTTAAAAGAAAGAATATTTTTATTACGGGCATAACGAAGGTTCAGCAAGTTTTACGTTAGGTTATGTTTTTTCTTTTAAGCGTATCTCGTAACACACTTTTAATTACTTTCCCCTTGTCTATTACGTCTAAATTTCAATTAAGCATTCATTATTAAAATTATGTAAATAATTGATCTACTTTCTCAAATTCATTAGAACCGAAATTATGTTGTAACATGGAAATGTTTTTACGTGTCTTTTACAATGAAATGGTCAGTGTGTTTACGAATATCTCAGAAACCATATTAAGAAAGAAAACACATTTATTCAGCAGAAGCATAACAAATGGAGTTAACAAAAAAGAAAGCAAATAAAATTATACAAAATAAAAATATGCCAAGCGGATGGTTTACAACCGCAACATCCTAATTATTTTGTTACGTGTCTGTACGAAAAGGCCTCATTACAGCTTGTTGCTGTAACATCAGTGGATTAAAACCCACAATGATGCGCGTCGATATTATATATATGAATTATGAAACCCTCAGTGGATGAATTTCCAATAATTCTTTCTTAATGCATATTTATGTTATATAAAAGCACGTCTGAGCAATATTTTGTGCTTCTAGAGATTTTTTACGTGTGTATAATGCTTGAACGTATACCGCTGTGTTGAAAGCATGACACAACTTATGTGGGACTTGCTCCCACTAAAAAGCACACGATGTCCGTCTTTGACACTTGCGCCTAGCTCTGGGGATTGCGCGAGCACACGCCCGTGGTGCACCTACTGTTTTAGACTAGATATTCGGTCATTAAAATTTTATCAAGTATAGGTAGATTAATCGGTCGAACTCGCGATCGATAAGGTCGCGGGTTCGATCCCGGTCCCGTCTCACTGGATTATTTTAAACTTACATACGATTTACTTTGTAAACATCAATGTACCCAACGGAGAAGGAAAACTTCGTGAGGAAATCTATATGCTCTTATGGGTGTGTGAAATCTATCAACTCGTACCAAGCCAGTATGGTAGACTGCGGCCAATCCTGCTCCTTATAAGGTCTGTAGTGGGGACGAATATGGACTGGGGATGGTGATGACAGGTAGATTTGCGTGTTATAAGAAATGAATTTCTACGATAAGATAACCAAGTAAGTATTAATTGATATTCCATATGCGAAACACGTGTTTTATTTAATCCCGCTAACTAAATTTAACTCCTAATGCGTGCTTATTTAGAATTTACGTGCTGTTTTGAATTCACTAATAACTGCTTTAAGACTAATTCGAAACCGGTGTTCAAATGCATAAAATTTTCCATAGGACCAACGTCGAAATCTCTAAAAAATGTCGGTTGTCCATACATATGTACTTATACTCACGCCAGTATCCCATAAGGGTAGGCAGATACCACAGTTCGACACATACTACAGTCCTAATACGACGTGTATTAGGATTTGCCTTATCTACATCTCTGACACTAAATAAACAATCAGTTGTTATGTTTTTCCCCATACAAATGGGGAAATTAATATGTTTCTGTAATGTTGGTCCCATAGAAAAATTTGTTGTATTTGAGCACCAGAATCGGTCCTTAAAAGTTTATGAATATTTTTTTACAAGTAAGCCTGTAATATATGGACCTTGCTTTTATAAAATCATACCTATGACAACAACATTGTATCGGAAACTTTTGTGTTTTATTTTTGAAATGTACGCATGCATGAGTTATGGACAGCTTTGGCGGTCAACGAGGGGTATGCCTCATTATTGGAGTTCCACGTAATATGCTCCAGCACAAGTGTGCTTCATAAGACTTTATTGGATTCACACTTTAACACTTTTGCTGTCGATGACGCACCAGCGCGTGATGTGGCACCAATATTAAGAAAACAATCATGCGCCTGTGTTTACTGTAAAGAATTGTCTCAGTAGTCAGTTATACGTTAAACTTTTGTTTAAAATTTGTTATATTAAGTAAATGGCATTCCGTAAAAACCCACTCCTACAGCGGTTTCTATAATTATCAACACATCCACGCGTGAACAACAAGTAAGTGTGTTAAGTGCCTTATAAATGAAACCAAACAAAATAAATATCAGTGGGTTAAGCAAAGATTTAATCTCTGTAATCATTTTCTTGGAAAATCCCCAAAAACAAGATGGCATATTGAAACAATTTACAAAGCAATAAACTAATTTTCCCTAAGCTTCCTTATCGGCCGTGACTTCACAGAAATTCTACTATGAATCCTCTTGAACTTTAAAATATTCTTGATAATAAGGTATGAACGTCTTGTACCCCAGATTTAATCTTGGCCTAATTTTTTCTTGAGCGTTTTAGGAGTGCTCTTTCGCAGTGTATGCGTGCTGTATCACGTTTTAAAGGCTCTTGATAGCCACTTCTATTTTTAATATTTTAAGAGACAAAATCTCTCGTAGAATAAGAACGATAAAGAGAAAATGATTTTTCTTTTAAGCGGATTACGGTAATCAAAAATGAAACATGAATATGGCAGTTTGATTATTATATGAGTTCAAATAAGTTTATTAAAACACAATTTAAAATAAATATAAATCATCGTCATCTTTTGAAAAAAATATTATCTTTTACTCAAAGAAAGAAACTTGATAAAAAGATCTTGGATCCAGTGCAGGCAGAACACAGGGTGCGGTGAATGATGAATAAGGAAGTAGAATATTTGGTAGCCACTTCAAACATTATCGGCGATATAAATTCACACAGACTTCGTTGACTCAACTACCTTGGAAGAATAGAAGAGGATCGTGCGGTAAAACGAATATATCTGGGACGGCCGAATAAGCGATGTCCTGTTGGCCAGCCTAGGTACGCCGGAACAATGACGTAAGCAAGGATCTGCAAAAACTTTAGCTAGAGAAATCGGAGGAAGTGGCGCAGGATGCACCGAAATAGAGGCTGTTATTATACGAGACCAAGGCTCATTTTGGGTCGCTGTGCCATCCAAACTAGTTTATTTTTAAAACTATCCTCCAATCTGACTTCAATAAAGAAAAAAGTTATATCAGGTTTTTGGTTATTTGAATATATACTTGGCCTGAGACACCATGTCTACGAGCTCGTGAAAACTTCTAATTAAGATTAAGATTTACAGATGATTCGTTATCAGCTCGAAGATATCCATTGCTGGACAAAGAATCCCCATAGTCAGCAAAAATGAATTCATTTCACCTAACGTTTGACCACGACTTTTTCTACGTTGTCAGTTAAACCGAAGTCGGTCCACCATTACAACTTGATCATTATACACAACTAAGTCAATGATCATGGCTCCTTAATGAATGTCTTCGATTCAAATTATTTCACGCAACAAAACTTCGTGTACAACTTTTTCTATAGCACATTCAATGATTCTGAAATAATTCAAGAGGCCAATAAAAATGCTTAATTTAAAATTCCCTTTTGTAATTTTAGTCTTTAACAAAGCCAAAATGTCAAAACATTTTACCAATTTGGCCCAATTACGAGTACTAGCGTTAATATTTAAGTTTGGAAGCAGCATGTTTTGCTGCGTCATTAGACAGGCTTGGTGGAGGCAAGTGGCAAGACTAGCAAGCATCAAGTGCTCAGGAAGCTTGGAAAATTGCAATGTCAAGTGACTCCCGTTTTAGCCTTTGTATTGTAGTTGGGAAGTTTACGCCGAGAAACTTAGCCTGCAATGTTAATGAACGCCCCCGTTTTGCTAAGATTATATATTTTATAGAAAATATTTGCTGAAGGCAAGTTGAGCCAGATTAAATTGCTTCTGGTGTACTAGAGCTGAAAATTTTATTGCTGGAAAAGATGTAAGACTGAAAATTTAGATATAAAAGTAATGCTCTGTATTTACTAAGCATATTTGTCCTTCGACAACCCCCTCCAGTCGGATTTACCTACCGTAGAGCATTCTATATTTTGACGGTTAGCGAACAGCGACTTGACATAATAAAGATCACTCGATAATTGTCCCCCAGAGTAAGTTATAGCCACCCGCCAATTGACGTATAGTGAGTACGTTTGTCATATTATGTTCCACAACTCAGATACCTTTGATTAATATTTTAAAAGAGATAATAAATATGCCATATCAGGTAAAATGTTCTAGCAACTTGTGTCATAATGAATACACGGCTATATTTACAGTGAAACAAGAAAAGATTTTGTATAAAATTATCGTTAAAATTTTTTTTTAAATTTCATGATTCAGTAGGGGAAATGTTGGATTAAAATATTTGCATAAAATTCCACACCTGGGTTTTTGCTTTTATTTGTCGTCTAAATTAATCGTCCGGCTTTCTAAATAATATTGTGCCTGCAATGCGTACTGCGTACATCATGAGGTCGCTACAAGTGATAGACGAAGGGTAATGTAAAAAGTTTAAATAATTTGTACTTTCCAGTGTTTAAGGAAATATATTTAGTAGATAACTTTCATCAATAGGGATCTTTTTATTATTTAAGATAAAGCCATCATCATGACGACTGATTAGAATAGTGGCAGTAATCATGCTTTCTGAACCAATAAATCCCGGATTTGAATCCCGGCAGGGGCCAACTTTGTGTGATGAACACAAAATCTGAGTTATGGATGTATTTATCTATACATATATTTGTATTTATCTTTATAAATATGTATATTGTTATCTTTGTATTATTTTTAGTATTTGTATTAATTTTGTATTACACTATTATTTTTGTAGTCATATTTGTTAGGAAGGACAAACTTGGTCAGGGAGTACTTAGTCTTTTAGCCTGTCCAGCAAATAGACTTAAGTATACGGATAAGCGACCGCGGCCTTCCGAGATACTACTGTCTCTTCTTATTACTCCTTCCAAGAAAGCAGTATCCTATATCCTATAATCTTATTCTCAAATTCGATATTTCTTGCTCAATACATCCTCTTCACTAAGCCGTGGGAACGCAATGAGGAACCTTATAAAATGGCGATATCTTGGTTCGCCACCCGACACGTCTACATTCCCGTGGGGGCAAAAGTAGTCTACGGATAGCTACTCTGTTTGTAGCAAATGGAAAAAAGTGGTCTCTGTCTACCCCAATTATTCGGTAGTATAGTGGTCAGTACACCCGCCTGTCACGCGGAAGACCGAGGTTTGATTTCCCGCCGGAGAGCAAGGGAAAAAGGTATATTGTATGTATGTATTTATCACAGGGTTAAAAAAAATATTTTCAATAATTTTCATGATAGAATCATCATCATCAACCTGTTTGCTGCACCAACGAAGGGCACGGGTCTCAGAAAATAGAGAAGATAAACTATACTCCACAACGCTGGCCCAACGCGAGTTGAGATATTCTACACGACGTTGAGAAAATCTCTCAGACATGAAGATTCCCTCACAAGGCTTTCCTTCTAAATTTGAAGCGACTGTTAGTTTAACAGATTATTAATAATAAAATAATAATTAAAATTATATAATCTGTATATATAATATAAATATATAATATATAATATATATATATATATATATATATATATATATATATATATATATATATATATATATATATAATCTGTCTCTGGAGCCCTAACCGCCGGTAGCTTGGATTTTGTTCCCGATACCGGCGGAAAACTATTTTATATATTTTTAAATATTGTACTTTTATATATATATTTAAAAATGTAAAAAATAAGAAAAAACTATAAATAAATGAATATTAAAATTAAAATAAAAAATACCCCATTTTAATGGCCAAGATTAGAACATGTATAGATCCGTGCGCCGTAGTGGCTACAAAATTAAAAAGAAAAAACAAAAACAGAAGGTGGGTAGTTGGATGGTATTCATTTACTAGTGCAATTTCTTATATTGCGCTAATTTGTTGATCAAAACTAACCTTTATCTCCTAATTATAATATTATAGTTAGCTTCTTTATCAATATTTAGTCGAGAGCATAACATGAATTTCTGGGTTTTTATTTCATTTACGAATTAGCTTTTGCCCGAGGCCCCCCTCCGTGTGAATGTCGGCTTGCTACTACATGGGAAATCCCGAAAAAATCACACATTTATACAAAAACCACTCAGAACTACTTTTATTTGATCTTCCATACCTTAATGACGACAACTAAAACAGGTATCAAGCTGTATCATTAATTCTACTGGACCGATTTTAATTAAAATTGCCGCAGTATTTAAATCGGAATAGTACCTTTAAGACTGTAATAGATTGACCAAAATCTCTCAACTGGTTTTTGCGTGAAGCTCGAATAAATAAACAAACACACAAACATCGACGGATTTCAGAAGCCCTTACTAATTAGTCGATCTGTGTAGTCTTTTTTTTAATATCTTTAATTTTCAAAATTTGACATTTAACAGTATTATAATAGTATAGATAGAAGTATAGATAACATTGTTTATGTTAGAAATATATCACCTTGTGTGATATTTTTCATATTTAGAACGAACTGGTGTTACTTTATGACCTGTCTATAAGTAAAATTCCAACTAGAATCAGAATTTACTGAATGGTAGGGGATATGGCTATCTGGGGATATGTTGATTCAGAAGATCTACTAGTTTGACGTCATCCTTATTGACAACAATACCGACTAGAGCTATTTCAGACAATTTTATGCACCTTTTAAAACACAGAAGATATTTTTATCTACTTGTAAATGTGAGAATGATTTATATGTAAGGTTACATCTTTGTACAGTATTATAACAACTAAACGAGAATAAATAACGAGATTAACGTACCTCGATGAGAACGGATTATAAGTAAATAGTAATAAAAAAACTGGTGCCTGTTATTATATGTATATTTATCGTCTGCTAGATTCAAACCTATTTTCATGTAATGAGACTATACGAAATCGAATGAATTGTGACTTTCACAGATTAAGCGACTTTTATCCTTTATTCTGAAATATTAACGAAGTCGTGAACGGCATATTTTTAGGCGACATTTTATAAAAAAAAACTATAGTTGTAACGTTTACTTGAGTAGAACGAGATAAACATCACAATTGGAGTTAGGACCATTGTGCGTACAATATATGCACGTTATTGTACTCAAAATAGTTTAACCCCTTAATTTGTATGCTCGAGTTAATTCGAGCGCGCTAAACAGGCCAAACTGTGGAGGTAATTCGAGCGGCTTTGTATTTTATGCCGTTATAATTTTTCACACTCGAATATAATCGAGAATTATTTTTTGTGAGGACAATGTTCGAAAGTATGTTTTTTTACATTAAAAAAATGTTTTTTGGGCGGTTTTTTTTTATTGTACCTTAAGGGGTTAATTTAAGATAAGTATACCTTTATCTTTTAATTCACAATAGTGCTGCATATAGTTTGTTTAAAACATTTTTAAACGACGAGCAAATATAATTATGTGAGCAGTGGAATGCACATTACACGGAATATAACGCCTCTATTCGTAAAAATCATTGGACGCTAATTTAAAGTATACTGCTATGACGTTCAAACTGTTATGTCTCATCATTCTCATCATTCTGTATCTTAATAGTTTTATATCTCACATATGTATATACGTACCACGTACTTTGGTATAAAAAAAGATTCATCATCGTCAGCAGATTATCATCTGATTTTGCATTTGCACGTCTCCGGCAAATCAGAATGGGACACATACATATCTGAATTGTCTTCCTTTCTATGAATCCGTTCTATTAATTAAACATAGGTAATGTTTAACAAATGAATAAATAACTGACTGATTTATTGATCGAATAATCTATTGGTTGATCGATCATAGGCCTCATCGATAAAAAGAGATATTTGAATAAAAGAAAGGATTTACACATAAAAAAGATTTACATGATTGGTGATACACAACTATCTAGTAGTAGATAGTAGATCTCCATTAGATAGCAGTAGGTATACTAAAATTGGAGGATAATGTTGCTATCAGCTAGTGTAATATCGTTATCCGGTTCTTATAGTACCCAAAACAAAATATAGGGTGTCCCTATTATTATTCCAGCGTCATAAAACAGAAACATTATTCGAACTTACCGACTACATTTAGTTGAAACGCCAAAGACATTTTCGGCTCCGTGTTGACTTGGCATTCGTATATACCAGCGTCTCTTTCTTGTGGAAACTTTATCTGAAGCGTCCAATTTTCCGATTTCTCTGGTCTGATGACCTGTTGGATGAAAACAAACGAAACTTTATTTAATATTATCTTGCTCAAGTTCATCTGAATATACACAAGTGTATATTTAGGTGATATATACTGTATTAAAGTGTATTTGCAGTTTAATAAATTTAATAAAATTTATCCCTTAAAAATTACACAAGTTCACAAGGTTTATTGGTCCTCGCGCCAAGAATATTGTATTACGGGAAACCTTAAATAATGAGACCTTTAGTGTTTAGAGTATTCATCATCATCACATCAGCCCACAGACGTCCACTGCTATACATAGGCCTCCTCTAATGATCGCCACATCGAGCGGCTATGAGTCGCCTGCATCCACTGATTGCCCGCAACCTTCAGGTCAGGATTAATTTTTATGACGTACTGCAAAATCACTATTGAGAATAAAGTACATCAATTGTTCTTTCAAAGGTAGTCAAAAAGACTTCAAAACGGCCATCACAGCGTATTTATTACAAATATAGTCTCGATACGCGTATAGTACGCGTATCGAGACTATATTTGTAATAAATACATATAGTTTCGACATTGCACTGTTGTTTGATTTGTTCTATAGACGTGCACTACGTATATGTCCTTAGCAACGCAGTGCGGATAGACCCCCGACTAGGTGGACCGATGACCTGGTGAAGGTCGCGGGCAATCGGTGAATGTAGGCGGCTCATAGCCGTTCGATATGGCGATCATTAGAGAAGGCCTATGTCCAGCAGTGGACGTCTGTGGGCTGATATGATGATGATTATGTAGCCAACCACCTTGAACCGACTATTATAATTATGGACAGTGCCCCATACCATTCTATAAAAATTCTCTCTGTTCTGCGGCGAATGTGTTCAATCCAACAGGAAGCTGACATTGTTACATAACTTTAAAAAATGGTAAAGATGCAGACATGAATTTGTTAAAAGTGAAATTAACACGTATTTTTTTTAAGAAAACAATACTATGCGATACTTTACTAAAGAAAATGCTTGGGAACATGGACACAGAGTTATACGGTTGCCGCCGTATTATTATGAATTTAATGAGTTGGTGTGGGCTCAAATTAAGAGATATGCTACAAAAGACAACACAGAACCTCCATTTACCGCAACAAAAATGTGATTACGAAATAGATGCGAGAACAGACAACATTTTAGACTGTAAAGTTATAACTAATGTAGGTGATAATGTAGCTAATAACAACGACGACAGTGAATATTATATGGATGAATTTGATTAAATATATTAAGTGGATATTTTTATCTTTAGAAAATGTGTATGATTAAAACATTTTAATTAGCTACTCACGGAAATTTACAGGTGCAATTCGCACTTGACTGTATTTGTCTATTATAACTTGACATATGTTAGATTACTATTGTAAGATATTAAAACAGCCATCATAGCGTGCTGCATTTTTAAGTGTGCTGCGGTATTGGAAATGCTATGTGAAACGCTACTGTCGCTTAACAGTTGTTTTATTCCATTTCCCTACCAAATCCACGTAATAATATTATATAATACTATATTCATTTGTAAATTTGCTCATTGTTTATAAAATCATAGTAGTTTTTATAGAGAGGAAGGTAAAAAAAAACACGTAAATAATTTTTTTTCTTTTTTAATAATTTGGTAATAAGACTGAAAATTTGCGCCCACCAGAAAAGTAAAAGTGACATTATGATACCGGAGCTACAACTAGTGGCAGAGCTTGGAACTAATGGAACTAGTGGCAGTTGGAAAAGTAGATATTTCCGTATTTTTAATCTACCGCCAAATAGATAATAATACTGTTCTGAGTGCTGCTGTGTTCTGGTAAAATGGTGAGGTCCGTCTTTGCACTAGAGCACAAGAACAATAGTAACGAATATTGGATGGTGAATAATCAATCTGTCCCGAATCTTCGGTAGATGTCTATCAATAGCATTAGACACTTATAGGTGAGCTGCATGTTCATTTGCAACATCAATGATATAAAAAGCCATATAGAAACTTAGTTTTTTCAACCTACGAGTATAGACTAGAACTAGAAAATGAAGTATAACTCATTTCCCACATCTGTACATTGCAAAAGAGATTTCTTGAATCGTAGGATAATGCAGCTAATTTTTTTTTTAACTTTGATGATAAGCCATGAGCTTACATTTTGAATTCAGTCGCTTCTTGAATTACCCGTAAAAGAAGCACGCACTAATTTTAATTAGCTGAGTTACTATGGCTTCTTGCCTATTGAAGTATATGATCACGATTGTAACGTCAAAATGGTGGAATTATATCATATTATCTTGGGTACAAAAGCTCGATATCAGCCTTTGATAACGGTTCAAAGAATCTTAATTTGAGAATTTAATTCTTTCTGGCGACGTAATCATCGAAAAGATTTTGTTGAATATACTATAAAAGATTTGTTAATGGTATCTGAGCTTTAAACATTACCTGAAATCTCTGATCGGATGTATAAGTTAGTATGCCCGCGGTTAGTATATGCAGATCCCGTTTTCTTATCCAAGATACCTGGAACAAAACGGAAAGATTTATAACAACTTTTGCTATTCCCGGTTTCCTTTGACCCACTTTCGATTCCATGTTAACGGACCTTTCGTTAAGTCCTTTAATAATTCAACGTTTCGCCGAATATATTCAGGTGCTTTCGGATTCACTCTTTAGGAGGGTAGGTAATGTTTTTTTATTATATTATCTAAATCAAGAAGTTTTATGTAACCTCTTTTGGTTTTTACGATTGAAATTTGTTTCAATATCGAAGTAGCATTACAGAGGGGCGAACTTAGGTATAAATGTATCAGTTCACATAGGGTTGGCTAAGCTTTTCAGTCATATCTATAATCGGTAACTTCCAAAAGTAAAATCATATGAATATATCTAAATACATTCATGATTTCAGAGTTGGGGAGATGGTAACCTGATTAGTGATCAGCACTCGAGCACATTTCTAGGTTTAACAACACATACCCATCCGAGTGTGGTATGGGTTAATAATTCTAACCTATACTTTAGGCACGATCTCCTTAGTGTTTCAAAAAACAGGTAAAGTAGTGGATTTCGACTGGTGTCTGAATGACACTAGTGGTAGTAATAATTTTGGGGTTTACGGGTATAATCACAGAAAGTCCCAAATATCTCCTACAATAACAGAGACTTATATCCTGCTCTTTACTCCGAAACTAGGACGTCTACCTCTCGCATCGCTTTTAAGGTAAAACAAGTGTACGTAACCGACTGAACTCCTTTTGCGTAGGCAGAAATGTCTCATTAATATTGCATTTAATATTTCATTATAATGTTTATGTTTTATTTATTTTGAGCAGTTTGTGAGAATATACGAGATTCTCACAAATATATATTAATAAATAAATTTTAAAGTTGTTAAATGTCAAGTATTGTAAATCAAAAATATTTAAAAACTACTCATATTGCTTAATTAAGGGCTTCTGAAACCAAATCTGTCGATCTTTGTTGCAAAACCTAGGAAGTAGATTTTGATCAAACTATTACAATTTTAAAAGTACTTTAAAGCTTTTTATATAAATCTATGACTGTTTCGAGATTTCCCAGTAGTACCAGCAATTTAGAGACAAGACAATATTGCGCTGAAATAGCTAATAATCAATATAAGGCGCCTGTCGCCCGCATAGGTATTGTATGTAAACTGGGGCAGACTATAGTTAACTGGGAGTGGGTATATTTTTAGACGAATGTAGAATATGGACAGACGGGTCTTTGTTACTTAGCGAAAACTTAACGTGAACGTAACCTTTAACCTTTCTTATCAAATATGACTAATTTTTATTAGTATGTATTTTTTTTATTTGTTGTAGTTTGTTTTTGGGTTCCGTAGTCAACTCAGTGGTATTAGTAACCCTATAATTATTACTATGTTATTATCTTTCTGTTCTCTAAGTGCTATTAAAAATGTAACAGTAAGGTTTTATACACATATACCTATTTGTACAAGGTATATAATACTCGCTACAAATATGCACTCGTTATATGTATTAATTTTAAGAATACAATTTAGGTGTCCTGCCATAAGTCAAAAGTAAGCATATATTTACTCAATCGTATGGAATGTTTATTTACTTATTTACACTATACACAAATTGTATATGGGCGAACTTAATGCGTAAGCATTTTCTACAAGTCGACCGTTAAATTGTACTGACTTAACATAAGGTAGGCGAATTATCTGATGAAAAATAAAAAGTATGATATACAAGCTTACCTAACACGTAATATAATGATTATACCTAATACAAATCAATACATAAATATAGAATAGAGAATAGACTAACACAACAAAAGTAAAATAGAATATATGAATGGACAATTGTAATAAAGTCTAAATTCGTTGATAACATTTTGCGTTTCACACTGAAGTTTACGAACTTTAATTTTAAATATGCAACGTATAGTGCAAGAACGTAAACGTGTAGTGTTCCTGGCTGCAATTAATTCTAAAGTAGGATCGACTGAACCAAAAAAGGCCCGTGGATTAAAGCAGATGTATGAGAGGGACTCTGGAGGAGAAAATTATTTGTAGAAAGTAAGTTTTAATCATGGGTAGAATACAAACACTGTAATTGATTAGTTAAATAAGTAGAAGCGGTTAATGGTATTAAGAGAGTAAAGAGAGTAGATGGAACTTACGGTGGAGATGAATAAGCAACAATTTCTCTTCAAAATGAAAACAAGACACATGGTCATAAAATTAATTGATTGCACTTACTAAAAGACGATCAAATGTATTAAGAAAATCTCTATTCAGGTCAAAGTAACACACATCACCAGAGAATAAATGATTACACAGGCATTATCTCAATCTTGATAGAGAAAAAAACTTCAATCGTGAAATGATCCTAGTGTCCTTGTAACTCACAAGACACTTGGGTTTTCTAGATTAGTGAATTATCTATATAAATTCCCAGATTCTTTACAGATGAATAAAATTCTATAACGGTTCCATTATATAAGATAGGCGGCTGTGCCGATAAGTCTAATCTGCTCATCATCCGTTGGCTACCTATGACGATAGCCTGATTCTGTTGTATATTAAATATTCAAATTGTTATATATCAAATTTTCAAAAATCAAAGAAATTTAAAAACAAACTGCTCAGATCGACTAACTAAGGGCTTCTGAAACCAAATCCGTCGATGTTTATTTGTTCGGGCTTCACGCAAAAACCAACAGGCAGATTCTGGTTAAATTGTTACAGTCTTAAAGGTACTTAAATACTGCGGCATGTTTCATCAAAATCGGTCCAGTAGAATTGAAGATACCGCTTAATCCCTGTTTTAGTAGCCGCCGTTAAGGTACGAGAGGTCAAGCGGAGCCGCGGGCAAAACCTAGTGGTTAATATTTCTAATCACATTAAAAACTATTTCTAAGGAATTTATTGTATCCTAATTATTCTCAAACATAGACAATGAGCTTACCTTGTGAATTATTATAAATTTAGCCTCCATAATTAAACTTTCGGGGTCCTGACTTCTTGAAGTAGAAATTTATAAAACATTATTTTAATCAATTGCATTTCAATAACTTCGATTTATGTATAAAACTCTACATTGCACGTGGCTTGATATTCATTTTGCCATTTTTAAATGCCATTGTTCGTAATTTACTTTAGCTATCTATTACTAGTACTTACAGCTTTGTCGCCGAGCTGCTCAACCCTACAGTGCAGGAATGCGGTTTGTCCAACCACCGTGGTCACGTTCCGAGGCACGTTGTACTCAAAGTATGGAAATGAGCCGACACTATCTTCCCCATAGTGCGCTGTGCCTGCCAACGAAAGAAAAATGTTCTTAATAAATTTATTGATTGATCTCATGTTAGGTTGTCACTGAAGCCTGTTGATATAAAAAAAATGAGGCATATACACACACAGACGCACACACGCACGCACGCACGCACGCGCACACGCACACACACACACACACACGCACGCACGCACGCACGCACGCACGCCAGCACGCACACACGCGCGCATGCAGACACACACACACATACACACACTCGCACGCGCACGCAGACACACACACACACACATACTCACACTCGCACGCGCGCACACACACATACACACATACACACACACACACAAACACACACACACACTCACTCGCTCACTCACTCGCACACACACACACTCACTCGCACACACACACACACGCGCACTCGCACACACACACACTCACTCGCACACGCACACACTCACTCGCACACACGCACGCACGTACGCACGCACGCACGCACGCACGCACACCCGCCAGCCCGCCGTTCCGCGTGTGTGGAACTATACAACGAGAACCAAATCGGAGCGAAGTTGCAATTCGGAATGCATTTGATTCAGTACGGGTCCGAGGTAAGCCGAGGGCAAAGCTTGTAGCCAAAGACCCGAATCCCACTTATACGGCTAGAAGACGGGTGCGATCAACAGAGCTAGTAGTTAACTCTAATTAAATAACTAGTGTGGGCTATTATTTACAAAACTATTCGATGCTCTAATTTGAATAAAGTTTTTGTTTTTGATGCAACATTTTTAACAGATCAAGTAATGTAATATATCATTGCAGGCGAAGTTGTCTAGATAGCTACATAAAAAAATAAAATAATCATTGCTCCTTCATTACCAGCAATCATCTTCGCCCTAGCATTTTCACGACTTAAGTCAGGTTTCACTATCATTGGAGGGGATAATTTGTGTTTAAGTGGGACGGGTTAAGATAATCGACTGCCGTCTAATGTCGTATACCTCACAATCCCTCGACGACGACTAGTACTTTTTAAACTCATTGTTTAAAATGACTTCTGAAACATGGTAATATGCCCCCCTAGCCAAGTTAACGTTCGACAATCGTTATCGCTAATAGAAAGAAAAAAAAATGACTTTTGTAATCGATAAGTCACGGATGACTTGGCGTTTAGAAATGTCATTCCAATACATTTTTTTCCTTTCTATTAGCAATAACGATTGTCGAATGTCCACTTGGCTAGGGGGGTGCAAGGTATAAAGTAGACAATGGAACGGTTAACTCATTTAACATCCGACCGTGGTAAGTACTGCTTAAACTCGAAAACTGAAGAAGATATCTATAAATCCTAATTATAATATTATAAATGAGAATGTGAGTTTGTTCCTTTGTTATGATTTCACGCCTTGACTATTTAACCAATCATTATGAAATTTCGTACACCCATTGTAAGGGGTACAAAATACAAGAAGGGTATCTCTTATACCGAAAAAAAAAAGAAAAAATAGTTTTATATGGTCAACCGACATCAGCGAAGCCACGTGTGAAAGCTAGTACCTATTTAAATTGACTAGATTTCGCCCGCGGCTACGCCAGTGTATTCGTGCTAGAAAACCCGAAATAATTATAAATTTACAAAAAAAAAGATATAGAACCATTTTACTTGAGCTCTCGTGCCATACTGGCGGCTACTGTAATTAGGCTATGTCTTCAGTTCTACTTGACCAATTTTGATGAAACATTAAAATATTAAATATGGAATAGTACTTTTAAGGCTAAAATCGTGTTACTAAAATCTAATGGTTGGTTTTTGCGTAAAGCTCGAACAAACAAACAAGCAAATGCAAAGAAAACAATAGATGGTTTCAGCTTCAGTATCCTTTAATTAGTCGATCTGTGTTAAATTTTTTGAAATATCTTTAAGATACAGACGATGACGATTTACAATTTTTAATAGTACAGATAGGTGCGATAATTCAATGGGTTGTATTTCGGACTGTTTATTAGCTCTTTGAGCTTCAAATGCCGAACTGATTGTAATAAAATTTGCCAGAAGGTTAAACATGATTGTAAAAAACTATAAATCATCGTTATAATCATCACTATCACAACTATTCCGAACAAAACTGCGGGTTTTGACTAATATCAAATACTGTAATATCATACACTAGTTTTTACGGGCGGATTCGTTCGCGGTGATGTCCTTAAATACATGTCAGAAACCGCTGAAGATACAATTTTCTAACCTTCGGAAACATTTTTTCGGCATAAAAGGTACCTTATATCCTTATATATATCTCTGATAATGTGTGTATAAAATTTCATGATGATCGGTTGAATAATTAAGGCGTCAAAGCGTAACAAACAAACGAACAAACTCACATTCGTGTTTATAATATTAGTTAGGATTATAATTTCTTAATGTTAATTTTTCCCCCTTTACTATCATACCAAACGAAGCGTATCACGAAGTACAATCACCCAAAAATATCTATAATATATTGTATATAGAATATCAAAATGATCAGTGAAGATAATTTCAATTAACCCTGCGTGCGCTACGTTATGTCATTATCTTCAGAAGTGTGTCACGAGGTTATGTCAAACTATATTTGATATCACAACAATCAGTGCTTGTTTAATGAATCTGCTCTAATGTAATTCAGATCTTGAGTGTAAATCATCTTGTAATATTATTATTACAAGATGATAATGTTATTAATAATGTAGATTAATATAATTTTCTCCCCCAGCGTTATTTATTTATTATCCTCGGTCTATATTCGTCCCCACTACAGGAGCACAGACCTCCCCTTACAAAGAGAGGGATTAGACCGTACTCTACCACGCTGCCATGATGCGGGTTGGTAGACTTCATACATCCGTGCTGGCATATAGATTTTCTCACGAAATTTTCCTTCTTCGGTGAATAAATTGGTGTTTACAGAGTAAAACGTACATAAGATTAAAATAACCCAGTGGTACGGGACCCAGATCGAACCAGCGGCCTTTTCAATCGGAATTCGTGTAACACCTTATTTTAGCTATTCAGCAGTACTTGTGCACAATTACACTATAGATAAATGTTACAGGTAATTACAGGTGTTAGAATATATTCGTATTTAAACCAGTACAGCTACATATAATACATGGCACTGACCGCATGCTAGGACATCCAGAATAGAACCAGAACCCACTCTAACATCGATGAAAGCCACATCAGAGTTTTTTAGTCAGCATATCTATCTAATACGTCAAGTATTGTGATAGTGCCAAGTCTTTTCTCTGTGTCAAAAAGGATACAGATTCAACGCACGTCTGAGATCCTCAAAACGCCTATTAAGCGTGGAAATCATCAGTAAATCCTTGTAGACTTTAACAGATGAAGACAATGACAGAAGAAGAATATATAAAAACACATGACATAACAAGCTCACTTATTTCATTTCCCGATCATCTCAAATATGGCCGCGATCCGATACATAAGTAATTTTTAAAAGTTTTACCTTATGTGCAGGAAATAATTTTTGGGTTTAATGAATATTTATTGGCACACTTGGCTCGCCTTGTAGAATATGGCTTGATTGCGGCCGGGGTGAGAGGACGCTCTTGCTCTAATGGTGGGGTCGTAGCATATGGACTGTATCCAAAACCAACCTACAATAGTATGTATAATAATATTAATAATATTCAAGAGACTCACGCACATTGATCTAGTACTAAACTAGGATTCCCTGGTTTCTTTGGTAGTAACATTAGTAACGTTTAGTAGTATAGTGTTTTTCAACAAGAACTTTGTTTTCTAAAACAAAANTATTTTGGTAGTAACATTAGTAACGTTTAGTAGTATAGTGTTTTTCAACAAGAACTTTGTTTTCTAAAACAAAA
>WUAW01018926.1:389-22561 GCA_017165845.1 Thaumetopoea pityocampa | reverse complement strand
TCTAAAACAATAAAAATAAGAAATTATCCACCCCCGGTTTAATCGCTTACACTCCCGGTGACAGAATCGTTCGTACTCAGTAGTTTCTGAAAAATCCTATTCAAAAATTATAAAGACTACAGCGCCGAAATTTGATCACATATAGAAGTTTATACCGTATTTATAATGTATATTAAAACATAATAAATAAAGAAAAGCTTCTTTGTAAAAGCGGGGATGAAAAAATATATACTTTCTCTAGGGAGTGAATAATCCAAGAATTTTATAACATTAGAAAAAAAAACCTTTTTATAATTATTTACTCTACGTCACTATGCCTGTACTTTTAAATATTAAGAGCCATTTTAACAACACTGCATTTTAAAGACAGTTTCAACACTGATCTTGTACCACGCTTATATTTCGTCGAATAGGGTTCAGATGTATAGAACATATTTTATTCCAAAGTTATGTCACTTCCATGTTACGGAAGGCAAGTTTAAGTAGTGTACCTCAACTGGTGTCTAAATGACACTGTCGTTTGACTAGACCCATTTGATCATGTGAACCCGCGCCACATACAAAAGTATCTATTAAAGCATACTTTTGTTGCCGACAACTGATTAGCACAGTGGGCAGAGGCCCTGCTTTCTGTGCCAATGAGTCCCGGGTTCGAATCCTGGTAGGAACAAATTTTGTGTGATGAGCACAAAGGTTTGTATCCGAGTCATGGACGTATTTATCTATTTATGTATAGTATTTATCTATATAAGTATGTTTATCGTTGTCTAGTATCCAGGATACAAAGAATCCTAGTTTGGAACTAGAACAACGTGTGTGCGAAAGGTGTTCAAAATATAAATTTTTATATATGTACCTGATTTCAGCGCTTTTGGCTTAATATTATTTCAATAGGATTTAATGTTATTTGAATAGGAGTCTTGGGGAGAATACGGACAATATATAGATTGAAGCCAAAACTATAAGGGTCTCTAGCTTTACTATGGAACCCTAAACATGATGTAGGTAATACAGCAAGGTAAACGTAACTTATCATGAACAAAAAGTATGTTTCTTCTGGTGTTAATGTCAAGAGCATGTAAACTAAGCGTATGTGGGATAAAGTGTCTATGTTGAAGAATTAATGAAGAATTATTAAAATTTATTTTAATATATGTGCTTATTTCAGGCCTGTTGAAACAAACGAAGACGCAAAGCCTCTATTACACCCAGAAGTAGATCTTGCATCATCAGTATTAGAAACGTTGCGTGAAGCTACCGACGAGGATTACCAGGAAGCTCTTGCAAGAGATGCCGTCAGGGACATTGCAAAATTATCTGGATTATCAGATGCTATATTTAATGATGCAGTTTCAGAAGAGAGTAGAAATATAGTTTCCGTTATTTTAAGCCCTAGTCAAAACATTCAAAATGATGTTACATCACAAATATCACAACATGCACAAGAATCGCATAATGGAAATGATCCTTTAGAAGACGCCAGAAATAGTTTTAATGACTTAAAAAATGCACCAAAACCTATCAATTTAATAAAAGAATTTACTAAATTGCCCACATTAAAACCTACTGGACTATTGCATAATAATTTAATTAATATGGATGGAAATGTTGATGATACCCAAAAGGATGAGAAGGAAATGAGTATTGAAAATACGGGACTAGGAGCCCAAGTTCCTTTACATATATTTAATCCAATAACTGAAACTTCATTAAAGATAATACATATTGAACACGACAGTGACGTTAACAACAGTAAGAACCTGAATATGTTACCTACAGACGTAGAACGGGACTTTTTGGAGATAACTAATAACACGTTAAAAGGAATTCTTAAGTCTAAAGAAAAATCTAGTCTTGAACACATTTTAGAACAGACAAAGTTACCAAATTTACAAGATTTATTAAAACTGAAAGATGTAGAGACCTTACGAACTGACTTATTTAGTAAACAGACAAAGCTACCACTTCTGCCAATTTTTAATTTAAAAAATGTTAATAAACATCAAGAAAATAATAATAAATATTTACATAATGCGTCTGACATATTGTCTGGCATGCATACAGGAGATCTAGCCAATACAACTAAAATTATTGCAATAAAAGAAACTAGGCCAGTTAATAAAGAGATTGAAATAATTGACACTGAATCAGATCCATCAAACATTGTAATAACATCAGAACTTGATAGTGCAAAAGGTAGTTCCGTAATGGATAAAGAGAATTGTTCTAGATATACAAATGATGGTAATTCAGACTTTGAAAGTTTAAAAGACAGTTGTAAAATAGATGAAGAGTATTATTCCCGAGATACAAATAAAGAAAATTCAAATCATGAAAGTGCAAAAAATGATTCTGAAGCAAATGAAGAGCCATGTTTAAGAAATAGTAATGAAGATAATTCAGACCCCGAAACTGTAAAAAGTAGTTGTGAAACAGACGAAGAGGATTATTCAGTGAATATGACTAGAAATAATTTAGACCTTGAATTCTTAAACGGTAATTGTGAAACAAATGAAAACCATTCTTTAATAAATAAAGAGGGAGATAACTCAAACTCTGCAAGTTTAAAAAGTATTAAAAAAATATACAAAAAACCTTATTTAGGAAATACAGATGGAGATAATTCAGATCCTGAAAGTGGAAAAGATAGTTGTGAAACAGATGGAAAGCAATGTTCAAGGTTTATAAATGAAGGAAATTCAGAATCCGATAATATAAAAAACAACTCTGATACGGAAGAAGAGCCTTGTTTATTAAATACAAGTGAAATAAATTCAGACCCCGAAAATATAAAAAGTAGTTGTAAAGAAGACGAAGAGACTTGTTCAAGAAATACAAATGAAGTAGATTTAAATTCTGATAATTTAGAAATAACTTGTGAAAAAAATCAAGAACAATTTTCGAGAAATTTTAATAAAGGAATTTTGAATACTCCAAGTATGACAGTTAGTGAAATAGATGATATAGATGATTATTCAAACAGTGCAAATAAAACACACTCAAATCTTGAAAATAAAAAAGGTAGTTGTAAAACAGATCAAGAACATTGTCTTACAAATACTAATGAAATGACATCAGAATTTGAAAAGGTGATGACTCATAACGACTTTAAATCAAATGAATTTAATCCAGCACATAAAATAAGTGAAACAAATACTAACAATAAAATAGAGCCAGTAGAATCTCGTATAAATGAAAATGTAGAAAACATGCATAAATTTAAGATTGAAAGTACAACACCTAAATTTATAATGCTTAAAACACATCCATTTGATAACACCTTCGATTCTTTTAAAGAAAGTATTCAGAAAACTATAGAAAAGTTACAAAATACAAAAAATAACGCTTTGTCTACCCAAAATGCTTCTAACAAAAATTTGCAAAGTAATGAAAACAAACAGCGTTTACATGTTGAAAAGAGTAGTAAAATAAATTCTATATCAATGCAAGATTCACAGAAAATGTCAGATTCTGTGTTAAAGAAGGAAATTGAAAAACTGGACAAACATAGAGATGGTGAGCCAATTTTTGAAACAGATAGTGGGCAGCTTGGAAATTTACAAAAAGTAGAGAATTCAGAAAGAAATTTCAAATACGCGGATAAACCTCAAGAAGATATTTGGCAAAATGATGCACCCGACTGCATGCCAGTGAATAACCTTGAAAAAGTTAAGGAAAAAGCTGATATGGCAGAAATGAATTCTGAAGCAAGTGATTTTATTATTGATAAACTTCCACATGAGAAAACAAACTTAGAGAAAAATAATTTTCATATTCCATCTTTAATAAATGATGGCAAACTACGAGATTCATTGGACCAAGATATTAAAGAATTGGAAACGTTAATAACTGACACTCAAAACATTGTTAAATTGGATAATTTACTGGATTTAGATAATATTAGATTAAAACTCGCAAACATTTTAAATCTGAACGAAAAAGACAATAAAGAAAATGAATTCCGAGAGGACGTTACAAGCATTTCTTCTAATGAATTAAAAACTATACCATCGGAAGCCACTGCACCAAGTTTACAAATACAACGTCTTCCTTTAAAACAATTGGGAAAAAACAGTATGGGTCAAAAAAGACCTTTATCCAAGCCATTGATACCCTTTGCAAGGAGTTCGCGAATAAAACCAACGAAATTGCTATCTTCGTTGAATGGTCAAGGTGATAAAATAAATATGCTAGAAAATAGCTTAATAAATAAAATTAATGAAGTTTTAGCTAATAATAGACAAAACGTTCCTTCTTTAGATGAATTAAAAGATAGAATAAAATTTCATACCCAAGAATTACTAAGTAAACCATCCTTGGTAGAAAACCTTAACGACATATTCGATTTAAGAGATCTAAAATCATATGCTGAAGACTCTTTAAATAATTTACACCATAAACTGAAACCAACACGAAACGAGTTAATCTTTAAAACACCAAATAAAATTACTTACAATTTAATAGATGACATAACTGGTAAACACGATAGCATAAATGATAAATTAAGAGCAATTCAAATTGATATTAATGATAGATTTGAGACAATACGCAATAGCCTTATTTATCCGACTAATATACTAAGTGATAGACGAAAAGAAAGTGTTAAAAATAAAAACACTGAAAATCCATTACAGTCTCTTAAATCTTTACAACCTAATCAACATAAAAATATATTTCCATCCATCATAGAAACGAATAAACAAATAAAGCCTATAGCGTCACAAAAGAAGTTTAAAATGCCAACTGCAGCAAGCGTACAGATACCGAAAACCATCGAAATACCTAAACTTAAATCAGTATCAATAAATACAAATACTTCACAAAATACAGTTAATGTGGAGCCTAAAAAAACAAATATAAACTTAGAAAATACTAATAAGGAACTTGGAAATAACAACCCTTTCAAAAACAGTAAATTTAAAGTTTCATTTTCAACGACATCTCGGCCGGAACTTAGGCATACGCCTAAATCTAAATTTATGATAAATACCACACCTATTGCTAGATTGAAATTATTAGAAACAAAAAAAATTGACGATGGCAAGAATAATGACACCCATAGACCTGCATTAAAATTTAGACATCCTGTCGGAGCATTTAGTGTATCAAAACTTTATGAAACTTCAAATCTAGAAGTTAATCGTAGTAACGCACCGAAACATTCATTTAAATCATCGGGTAATTTTGGTCAAGACAAAATTATTACATTAGGATCTCCTAATGTAATATCATTTGAAGAAATAGAATTAACCGAACAAAATAAATCCTTACAATCTTGGCCCAAAGCTACTGAAAGTTCTTTTCTTGACAAAATTAAAGAGGCAGTTAGTGCTAGAAGGCCAAAGATAAACTCAGCTAAAAAGGCGAAGAATGAACAAATTTCAAAAAGTTATGTAAATCAGCTATATGACGGCGATTTGGCACGAGCCGCTTCTGAAAATTTTGAAAGCGTTCATGAGAATCCACTTAAAGAAAACGTTTCATATAGATGTAAGATGATTTGTACCAGAGAATAAAGCCAGGCCCAGAATAAGTTTATTAATGTGATGATATGATTCATTGCTCTTATGTTTAGTTTATTCAGACAGAAATTTATCTAAGCACAAGCTTGGTCATTGTTTTCTCAATGATAAATTTCTGCCTCAGTAACTATTAGTCACAATTAGCAGCAACGAATTAATGTATAATCTGTAAATAAATCGATTTTGTCTGTAAGTGATGTAAATAATAAATATAGGATGTTTACTGGAGTATACAAATAAAATATTATACATTGATCTGTTTTCGATTTGTTTAATTACTAAAAACCATTTTAACTCTGAACTGTGATCCGTCTTATGTCCATGATTCAATATTATTGTAAAATATTATTTGGATATCATCCCCAGTGCACATGACCTTCCCTTATAAAGAGGGGCGTTAGGTCGTAGTCTACCACGCTGGCCTAGTGCGGGTTGAGAGATTTCACACTTCCACGCGAGCATACAGGTTTCATCACGAAGATTTCCTTCTCCGATGAGGACATTGGTGTCAACAGTGTACATATATCTAAACTATTATATAAAATTATGAAATGTCAAATTTTAAAAAATCAAATATATTTAAAAACGAACTACTCAGATCGACTAATTAAGGGCTTCCGAAACCAAATCCGTCGATGTCTGTTTGTTTGTTCGGGCTTCAGGGAAAAACCAGCGGGTAGATTTTGGTTAAGTGGTTATAGTCTTAAACGTACTATTTCGACTTAAATGATGCGGCAAATTTCATCAAAATTGGTCCAGTAGAATTGAAGATACAGCTTGATCCCTGTTTTAGTAGCCGCTGTTAAGGTACGAGAACTCAAGAAAAACTGGGTTGTTTTTTTATATAAATATGTTGGGTTTCGGATTTCTCATGTAACACAAGACCGACATTCACGCGGGCGGAGCCACATGCAGCACAGTGGTATGACTTTTATAAGGTACTCTGTGGGTATGACTTAGTATCTCCGCTTAGTATTTATGTAGTCTGTGGTAATGCGGAATATTGACTTCATAATTTTCTTCTTCTATTTTTCTACTGGCAATCGGCTGCGAATTCGCACCATTTTGTCAGTGTCGAGTGTACTACTTTGTCTAGACAAAATTCCCACAGGCCTATATTGCCTTAAAAATTATTTATACTAATTATTATTACTTGAAAATTATCAATTATTTATATTACTTGAAAATTATCTGTATTAAACATCACAATAAACTAATATAAAACGTTAATATAAAACTTAAAATGATGCTTCACTCGGGTTGCTGCCAAAACTTACTCCATAATCTAACTGCGGAGAATACTCCGCACTTAGATTATGGAGTAAGTTTTGCCGCTAATAAGCGGCAATCCGACTGATGGATTACTTACAAATTTATTTTTGCGTTTTATATCACTTTATTGTGATGTTTGATATAAAACATGTGATGTTATTTTGTTTATCAATAGTAAATAATCATTATTAAATTGAAATGTTGGAATAAAAGCGTGCGTGACCATCAATGAAAAGTGACCGCATTTTTTCAAGAAATAGGCCTGCGAAAATTTTGTCTGATGAAAGTGGTAATCATCGGATTGACTTTAAATTTACAAGCAATAAAATGTGACACATCGATATTTTATTCTTAAATTGAAAAAATATTGTTACGTGGCCATCGGCACAAGATAGATACATCTTTTTTCCAGAATGATATTGTGTAATAATTTGTAAATAACGTCTAAAAATAAACAAAGAAAGTCGCGGACTGATAAAATCAGTGCGTGACTTGGCTACTTCACTAATCAAATAAAAAAAAATACTGAATGGTGCACTCAAATCAAAATAAACTATATTCTCGAGTATTAAGTATGGTTTTAGCCTTAATTTCTATTACAATGTTTATTGAAATGAAAATATACTAATTAAAAAATACATACATACATATACTCACGCCCTTTTCCCTGGTTCTCCGGCGGGGAATCGAACCCCGGTCTCTCGCGTTGCAGGCGGGTATACTGACCACTATACTACCGAAGAATTGGGGTAGGCAGAGACTAGTTCTTTCCACTTGTTACGAGCAAGGTGGATAGCCGTAGCCCACTTTTCGCCCCCGCGGGAAACGAGACATAATTAAAAAATATTTATGAAATCGTACTTTCACATGGTACGAAATCCCTCTATTATTAATATTTGTTTGCTACTATGATTTTTCCACCCCAAAAAGGAAAAATACGGCATAGCTACGAAAATAATGAACATTGTATCTTATCTTAATGCCCCCAATTGGGCGAGGCGAAGGCCTCGACACACTTCGACTCAATGGGATCTTTGTACTGTCCCAGTTGTGCTTGGCCTCAGCGCTCTTACACTAATCACTTAAGTACTGTCAACAATAGGTCAGATACTGCTTTAACAGTGAAGAGTCGATAGTCCTTTGGTCTGGGGTACGCCAGACCTAGAATATCAATTCGCCTTCCGGTCAAAGTATTACAACAACACAGCAAATGTTCCACAGTTTTCTCTGTTGTGTCATAATATCGACAGGCTGTGGTGGCAGATAAATTCATCCCATATAGATGTTTGTTAACACTGTAATAGCTTGTATATGCCCCTACAAGAACACGCAACCGTTGCCTATTGAGCGAGAGCAGCTTCTCGCTATCTCTTGTGCTCCATTCTCCTACAAACCTTTTGGAGTGTGAGAGCGCACCAAGCCATTCCCATTCGGCCTTATGCCTTGCCTTGGTATATGTCCATAGTACACTTTTGTATTTATCTTTGGGGATACCTACAAATGGTCCTAGACCAATTGGGGTATGGCTAGATCCTTTTCGAGCGAGAGAGTCCGCGCGCTCATTACCCTTTATCCCCGCATGGCATGTAACCCAATATGAACATTGTAAGACAGACAACTCGACGAGATTGATGTAAGTGAGAATTATTATGAATACTTATGACACATGTATCACGCCTATACTTCGAATTCCTGGTTTTGGTAATTCTATGGTATTTATTAATGATGATTAGGTTTAAATGTCACAGATACCAGGCCATAAAATATAATAAAAAAATGTTACTGAATTACCTATGAGCAAAAATGGCCTGGCGATTATTGTCACCAAAATTTAGTGATTTGCATCAAGATTAGGTACCTTCATGTCCTAGGTCGACATTTATTTGTTAAATTGCTGAAATTTAAAAAAGACTTGGCTCAAAGGTCTTAGATACTAGGCCATAAAATACAACAAAAATATGTGGCCATCTGCCAACATTGCCAACCATACTAGATCTATGTTGCCAACCCTAAAAAAAGTATAGCAAGCAATAGAGACGCGACTTGAGTAGGATTTGTAACTCGAGCCACTCGAGTAATTTTACTACGTCACTCGAGTTGTATTCGAGTTTTCGAGTCACTTGAGTAAACTACTTACATTCCTTACAACTCGAATAAGAATTTATCACTCGAGCTGAGTTTCAATTAGTTTAGATTAAGAATTTTTAAATACCTTTATTAAATTAGTAATATTTGGTAATATGAAATAAAATACAAAATATTATTTACCTTATTTATATCATTAATCAATAAAGAAGAATAAAATGACGTCTTACGACTAATTATGTTGCCATGTAAAAATAACTTAAAATTGCAAATAAGAAGTTATCAGTTTTTATTGTTCAAAATGAATTTTATTTCAAAATTAAATTTAGCTTTTGATAATTAAATAACAATCAGAATAAATCAGGCCTTTGTTTATACTTTACAACTAAATATTCCTTATAATAAAATAAATTTTTCCTTATCTATATTATAGGAATCAGATTCAATCAATAATATTATTATATATTAATTAAAAATCACAAAATAAGAGTATTTTAAACTTTAAAATTTAAAGACAAGATAAATAACAGATCTTTCACCTAACTATATTCAACCCAAATAAAATCAGTCTCTAAGACAAATCAACAATATTTTTACCACAATTTAAATAAAAAATATTGAGAGAAGTAACTATTTAAAAAAATAATTTCGTCTACTTTTTTAGAATCTAGTCTGTTTCTTCTTTTGTTACAAATTAAACCAGCTTTGGAAAATACACGTTCTGCAGGGAGGGATGTTGCAGGTACATACATAAATATTTTATGGCTAACTCGTATAGTTCTGGCATTACTTTTGCCGCTATTTCCAATATAATATTGGATCAAGTTGGCGGTCTAAATATTGCATATCAATATACTGTTTCACAATAACCGTAGCAGAAGACGTAGGTGTTTGAATTTGAATTAATCCTCGTTCCGACATTTTTTTGTCAAAATGGTGATGCAATTCTGCCAACATAAATTAGTTCTTCTACTTTCTTAGTTTACGGCATTTCATAACTTCCGATGTATGATGCATACGTATGCATATCTGTTAAAAATTTATCTAAGAAAATTAATATTTTGAAAAAAAAAAAACAATAAGAAATAATGGTGAACTATATAACGAAATTCGTTTATATAGTTGTTGTTAGTAAAGAATTTACAGTGAAACCGTAAGTATTAAAATAAACATGATAACTTTTACTACTGGGATTTTAAGATTTATAATTTTTTTTTTCTTGAAAGCGGTTAAATTCCCCCAAATGTCACTTTTAAAATATATTATAGCTAGGGGTCCTCTATCGATTAAAAATTATTTCAGCTCAAAAAGCCACATAGCCGTTATAAGTCATAATTACCTTAATTTATA
Organism: Thaumetopoea pityocampa; assembly: GCA_017165845.1. Taxonomy (NCBI): domain Eukaryota; kingdom Metazoa; phylum Arthropoda; class Insecta; order Lepidoptera; family Notodontidae; genus Thaumetopoea; species Thaumetopoea pityocampa. Next base: position 12,332 of record WUAW01018926.1, on the reverse strand, counting down.
TTGTAAACAGAAAAGAAGTAGATTTTAATCACTTTTGATGCCATACACTAGGTACTATAATTAAAAAAATTAAACTTAAAAGACACTTTCATATAACAATAACAAAACTATAAAACGTCGCACGTGAATTCAAGTGTTTGTTTACATTCAAGATGAAAGTTTAAACTTGTAAAGTCCCGACATAAACTAGTGACATAGTGACATCTAGCGTAGCGCTTACCGAATCTACTCGGCGGGCCGAGTTGACTTGAGTAATACGAGTAAAACAAATTCACTCGAATCACTCGAGTAAAAAACGGCTAGGTCATCACTAAAGCAAACGATTTAAAAGCATTTAAAAGTTTCAAAATGTTCAAGAAACCGTTGATTCGATAACGATTTTAAAGTTTAATATATATGTGGGCTAAATAAATTATATTCTCAAAATAGTTTTAGTTCGTAGTATTGATATAAATATAAAGATTTATGATTATTATATATTGAAAGAAGTTTCGAATGGATGTATAATTTTATTGATTTATTTATTGTCAAGCATTATTGTTAATTTTTAGAGTAATATTCCTTCGAAATGGAGGATTTTCTTAAAATAGAGAAAATCGGCGAAGGCACATATGGTGTTGTTTACAAAGGTAAAAACAAATTGACCGGTCAATTGGTTGCTATGAAGAAAATTCGTCTTGAATCTGAAGATGAAGGAATTCCGTCAACAGCAATTAGGTAATATAACCTTTTCTGTAGTTTTACTATATATTTTATTATTATACTGATCATATCTGTATTTATAAATTGTACACATCTTAAGCATTGTTATCTCTAACATAACCTATAATATTCTTCCACAGGGAAATTTCTCTACTAAAGGAGTTGAACCATCCGAACATAGTGAAGCTGGAGGATGTACTCATGGAGGAGAGTCGTCTGTATTTAATATTTGAATATCTCCAAATGGACTTGAAGAAATACATGGACTCACTTGGCACTGGAAAAGTATGTACTAACACAAATGTATTTAATAACACAGTCATAAGTATAAAGTTACACAGTATAAAGTTGTCTGGAAGTGATCTCTGTCCTTTGATATAGACAATATTGTTATTTTTTTGTTTATTTCTTATCTAATTTATGCACTTGAACTATATTGATTCTCTTTTTATTATTACCAAATGCTGAAATGCTATACACCAAAGCAACATAAATTGCACTAAGGCATTTAAATCACATATTATAGAAAAGTCCAAACCTTAAGTTCATTATTAAGTTTAGTGCTTCAACTAAAAACAAAACATGGTGTATTAGAAGCAGACAAAGGTCAAGGCAAGACTATATATCTACATTTTTCATTAATATAGCCAAAATAAAGCTTATCTTTAATTTTACATCAAAATTTGTCCATAATAAGTTTAAATCTGAGGTTTTATATGATAATGAAGTTGAAATCATTTAAACAATTATGTGCAATTGTGTTTATAATTTATATTTTAGTTTATACCAGTGAATTTTTGAGTGCTTAAAACAATGGATGTTACTAAGAGGCTACACAGTGACAAAACAGGTTTATTAAATGCAACTTTTATATACAATTAAAACCTCTGAATCTAATAAGATACATATAATTACAAGAAATAAATCATTAATCGCCTNTTTTATATGATAATGAAGTTGAAATCATTTAAACAATTATGTGCAATTGTGTTTATAATTTATATTTTAGTCTATACCAGTGAATTTTTGAGTGCTTAAAACAATGGATGTTACTAAGAGGCTACACAGTGACAAAACAGGTTTATTAAATGCAACTTTTATATACAATTAAAACCTCTGAATCTAATAAGATACATATAATTACAAGAAATAAATCATTAATCGCCAATGTTACAAGTTCATCCTATTTACCTATTCTGTCTTCTTATTATTTCCTTTTCCCAACATTATTGCCATTAAGGCCAAAGCTTGTTATAATTGAAAAGGTTATAAATGTGGGGTGGTTTCAGATGATTTACACAATTTGACATCATCCCTATATACCTCCATAATCTCTGCTATTATCAATGTTATTATGATATTTAAAAAATAGGGATTTGCCATAATCTCCATGCTTAGCGGGCATCTTGGAGATCACAGCAGATTTTGATTGAATAACAGGGTAACTCGGTTGCCTGTTATCCCTATACATCCCTTACTCTGTTCTCATGATATGCATGGGAAGAGAAGTGATGATGGAGTTTTTAAGATACCTGCCAGGGTCTACTGTTTACATGTCTTTAGGAATATAAAGAAACCACTGCTATATAGTATAATCTGGTTAAATGTGACCCAGTTTCAAACCTTCATATCTAACTGAGTTCATATTAACTATAGTACTATGACACTAAGACTATCATATCTTACATGTTCAGTGTCAGCAAATTCCAAAATACCTTCCAGAACAATCTTAATAGCAAAATACATTTTAATTAATAGATGTCAGTCCTTTTAAATTGAATAATGGTTATTAGGGTTCCCATAGAGTTATTTTTTTAAAAAAACAGCCCCTCCTAGCCAAGTTGACATTCCAATCCATTGGAATGGCACATCTATTTGATAAGTCACATGTGACTTGGCGATTAGCGGTGTCATTCCAATACATTTTTTTTCCTTTCTATTAGCGATAATGATTGTCGAATGACAACTTGGCTAGGGTGGCTGATTTTTAATAGTAAGTAAGTAATCAATGTCCAGGTCTAAATCTTACTTCTATAAATTTAATTGTTAAAAATTATTTAGCTATCATGGTTATATCTGGCATAGTCTATATTACTATTATAAAATTTTTAAATGTCAATTTTATTAAATTAATGAAATAAAAAAAACTTCTACTTCTGAAACCAAATACATCGATGTTTGTTTGTTTGTTTGTTCGAGCTTCACACAAAATCCAGCAGGTAGATTTTGATTAAACTGTTACAGTCTTAAAGCTATTATTCTGACTGAAATACTGCAGCATTTCATCAAATTCCGTCCATTAGAACTGAAGATATGCTTGATCCCTGTTTTAATAACCGCCATCAAGATATGAGAGCTCAAATAAAAATGGTTTTTAGGCTTTCTTTATAAATCTATGATTGTTCTGAGATTTCCCATGTAGCCGAAAACCGATATTCATGTGGGCGGAGCAGCAGGCAAAAGTTAGTTTACAATATGCATATGTTTTTGTATTATTTTTTTTATCACATAAGTAAAGATTTAACATTGTCTGTGCATTCACAGTTCATGGACCCAGCAGTAGTAAAAAGTTACTTGTACCAAATAAACAATGCAATACTGTATTGCCACCAGAGACGTATACTTCACAGAGACCTCAAGCCACAAAACCTGTTGATTGATAAGACTGGCATTATAAAAGTATGTACATATTTATTATTTTTAAATATTACTTGCCATTATATTAAAGTCGCTCCAGCTCTTTCCAAGTGCTATAAAAGCTAGATAAGAGATTCACTAGGGTAATAGATGGCGATTTTGTTCTTGGCTAACAAACATCAAGTTGATGGAATTGTTTTCTAGGATTTTATAATTATCAACATTATCACGCTGAGGTAGTCCGCTGCTGGGTGTAGACCCGTCCATTAAACGAAAGAATTCACCATAAATTGACGACTGATTAGCTCAATGCTAGCAATCTTATTTTCTGCCTTAAAGGAGTGTCCATTAATCACGTGAAGCTCGAAAAGGGGATGGGGCTTCGAACAAAATCACGAAATGTCACAAGAGGAAGGGGGGAGGGGTTACTGAGATATCACGTGTATTTATTATTTCGTTGAGGGCGCGATTTCTAAACCGAAAACCGACGTGATTTTAGGTTGAGAAGGGGGGTTAGTTTAAAACCACACCACATTTCACCATGAGAGAGGGGGTTAAAAAATTGCTAATAACTTCACGTGATTAATGGACACCCCCTAATCAGTCCCAGGTACAAATCCTGGTAGAGGCACTGTGTAATGAGTACGAATGCTTTCACTTGAACATAAATACATACATATATATTAACATTTATCTATACATATAAGTATAATATATTGTTGTCTAGTACCTAGGACATATGGTATGCCAATTTGGGGCTAGATTAATCTGTATGAAAAAAATAAGTTACATTAATTGTTTAAATACTGTTCATGTACCATGTAAACTAAATTAACATTTTAAAAGATATGGTCACTGGTCGAAAAATTATTCGCAACAAAATGGTAAACGCAATTTCCTAACGATGAAAACTGTCAATATCAAAGTGCTAACAAATGGATAGGATAGTATTGAATGGTAGGTACATGTTGTCTAAATCAGACGTACACTTAAAAGTTCTTTCAATTTATAAATTATGGCCCCATCGTTTACTGATGATTCTGCCAACGACAACAGCATCTAGCAATTTTAGGAGGACTATTGTGCAGTAAGAACTTAATAATCAGTACGTACAGCGTTTTCAATGGAGCTGGAAAAAATTAAAAAAAAAAGGGTTAGTAATATAAACACAACACATTGTAAGTACATTGATAAAAATCTATTATAAAATATCTATTATAAAATATCTATTGATAATATCTATTATAAAATTGTTAAATGTCAAATTTTCAAAAATCAAAGATATTTCAAAAAAATCTATTCAGATCGACTAATTAAGGGCCTTTGAAACCAAATCCATCTGTTTGTTTGTTTGTTCGTTCGGGTTTCATGCAAAAACCAGCAATTAAATTAAATTTTGGTTAAACTATTACAGTCTTAAAGGTACTATTCCGATTTAAATAATGTGGCATGTTTCATCAAAACCGTACAGTAGAATTGAAGATACAGTTTGATCCCTGTTTTAGTAGCCGCCGTTAAGCTATGAGAGGGCAAGTAAAAGTGGTTCAATGCTTTTTGTATAAATCTATGATTGTGTCGGGATTTCCCAATTAGCGGAAAACCGACGGCGGAGCATTATACAAGTACTATATACGGAGTACTATTATAAAATTGTTAAATATCAAATTTTCAAAAATCAAAGATGTTTAAAAACAAACTAGCCAAATCGACTAATTAAAGGCTTATGAAACCAAATCCGTCGATGTTTGTTTGTTTGTTTGTTCGGGCTTCACACAAAAACCAGCTGGCAGATTTTGGTTAAACCATTACAGTCTTAAAGGTACTCTTCCGACTTAAGTATGCGGCACGTTTCATCAAAATCGCTCCCATAGAATAGAAGATACAATTTGATCCCTGTTTTAGTAGCTGCCGTTAAGGTATGAGGGCTCAAGTAAGTGGTTGTAATGCTTTTATATAAATCTATGATTGTGTCGGGATTTCCCATGTAACGGAAAACCGACATTCACGTAGGCGGAGCCGCGGGCAAAAGCTAGTAGTACACAAATAGCATGCTATATGTGACAAGACAAAAGATAGGAATGGTTATGGGACTGGAGTTAAGGATAATGATCACAGTCTTATGTTATTAATGGAAATAAATTTGAAAAAGAATTTTATCAGAGGAGTATGGGCCAGGGAACGAATGTATGGGATATTTACGGGGGAGCATTCCGTATAATTTAGGACAGGAAAAGAATAAGTGTTCCAGGAACCCTTTATAGATAAAGGGTTCCTGGAACACTGTCTCTGTGCGAATATGGTCTAGAGACCATATTCGCACAGAGAATTACGTTTGATATAGGTTTTCGTGAGGAATACGGGAGTGCAGACAAATCCCAACCATAAAAGTTCTTGGTATGTTTAAACGTAAACGACACCACATTACTAACTTGCACCCGTGTGAGGTCTGGGTGGGTCGTTAATTTATACCACATATAACATTGTTAAATATCAAACTTTGTAAATCAAAGATATTATTTAAAAAATATTTATAATTATTTAAAAAAAAAACTACTCAGATCGACTAATCAAGGGCTTTTGACACCAAATCTGTCGATGTTTGTTTATTTGTTCGAGCTTCATGCAAATGTAGCAGGTTCAATAGAATTGAAGATACATGTTGATACCAGTTTTAGCAATCGCTTTTAAGGTACGAGAGTTCAAATAAACNATTGTTAAATATCAAACTTTGTAAATCAAAGATATTATTTAAAAAATATTTATAATTATTTAAAAAAAAAAACTACTCAGATCGACTAATCAAGGGCTTTTGACACCAAATCTGTCGATGTTTGTTTATTTGTTCGAGCTTCATGCAAATGTAGCAGGTTCAATAGAATTGAAGATACATGTTGATACCAGTTTTAGCAATCGCTTTTAAGGTACGAGAGTTCAAATAAAAGTGGCTTGGCTAAGGCTTTTTATATAAATCTGTGACGGTTTCGGGATTTCCCATGTAGAGGAAAACAGACATTCACGCAGGCGTAGCCATGGGCGAAAGCTAGTTATGTTATAATACCAAATATTTTGGTAAATCAATTTTTTAATTGCAGGTGGCGGATTTTGGATTAGGCAGAGCTTTTGGTGTGCCGGTGAGAGTGTATACCCACGAAGTGGTCACCTTGTGGTACAGGGCTCCTGAAGTACTTCTCGGGTGTCAGAGGTTTATATTCTTAATGCATTTTTTCTAATAAACTTTGTGATACTACAATGCAAACAATGCATAGGTGAATTTTTTACTCGCCAAAATCGAAGGTATAGTGAATGTCGTAAAGTGCTTACAAGTTATTGTAGTACTACAATAAAATATCAGCCATATTTATTTTTATATTTTTCATACATTTAAAGTGGCGTTTTAAATGCATATAGTGCATTTTAAATGCATCTAGCACATTTTAAATGCATCTATATACATTCTAACACTTAATTTCTTTTAAATTATTTATAATTTTTTTTATTGATAAATAATTTTAGTATCCATGTAAAAAAATTAAAAATGCAATGTTTCTTAACTGTTTGAGTGCTGAAGATTTTTTTTTATTATATTATGCTAAAAGTGCGGAATGAAATGCGTAGTAGCTCTACTGCCACTCTACTTACCACTGTGTTTTATTTTAATTCTTATATTCTTAAAAACAAATTAAATGAATAAAAACTGCAATTGATATGAACAACTGCTCTCAGTAGATGCTATAATTATACTAACCATCAGCAGCATCTCGTACAAATCAAGGTACAAAACAAGAGAAGCGCTATGGCGCTACTCCGCATTTTTTGGTATACGAAAAGCGAAGTACGATAGCGCTTCGACACACTCAAACGGTTAAAGTTTGAACGTAATATCATCAAACCGAAGTGTACTGGTGCTAACATTTTATATTGAAATGTGACATTTTATAATTGGTTGGATTGTGTCTGCCAGCTTATATCAGGTTACATTGGATTCCTTGTTTACTTTTTCCTTAAACCCAGTTAAGTAGACCTACAGTTAAGTAAGAGTAGATAGATGACTCCCCTAAAGGCATGTGAAAAAAGCTTCACACGTTTTTTTCTAAAGTGGAACCCCTTTGAATATTGAGATAACAATAGGGTGAAAAATTTTTGTTATCTACTGTCATGTTAACACTGCCATTTAGTGCAATCTATTGTTTAGTAGCTGATGTCAATGTGTTGTTGAGAACAACAGATGGCGCCACATCCTTTTCTGCGAGAAGTTATCATATTCCCACGTCAAACTCGAAAGACGCCGAGCGAAACTCGTTGGANCATGTGAAAAAAGCTTCACACGTTTTTTTCTAAAGTGGAACCCCTTTGAATATTGAGATAACAATAGGGTGTAAAATTTTTGTTATCTACTGTCATGTTAACACTGCCATTTAGTGCAATCTATTGTTTAGTAGCTGATGTCAATGTGTTGTTGAGAACAACAGATGGCGCCACATCCTTTTCTGCGAGAAGTTATCACATTCCCACGTCAAACTCGAAAGACGCCGAGCGAAACTCGTTGGCCCAAGTACTTGTATTAAATGCAATTATGTAGTATAAAAACGCGACATAAAATTGTTTTAAATGCTATCATTGTCACAAAAGTTCACAGGCGTTCAATGCTGGACAGAGGTTTCCTCTAATGGTCTCTGAACGCTGCGTAATAATGATTTCGTATAAATTGTATAAATTACCAACTTATAATCAACCTACAAATTATAATATAATACATATATTTACAAACTATAATTACCATTATTATTTGTATGATTTATTTAATACTTGCATAAATTTGATATTGAACTTTTATAATTTACCGCGGTGGTGAAAAGTGGGCCACGGACAGCCACTTTGCTGATTGTAGCAAGTGGAAAGAAGTAGTCTCTGCTTAGCCAAACTTTTCGGCAGTATAGTGGTGAGTATCCCTGCCGATCACGCGGGAGACCGGAGTTCGTTTCCCCACCAGAGAGCCAGAGAGGGTAAAAGGCGTGACTGTATTGTATGCATAATTTCAGGTACTCCTGCCCCATAGACATGTGGTCGGTGGGCTGCATATTCTCGGAGATGTCGTCTAAGAAGCCTCTCTTCCAGGGCGATTCAGAGATTGACCAGCTGTTCCGTATCTTCAGGTTGATAATATATTTTTATTTAGTGTTGAACTTATTCTAGCTGCATTCATGGTAGTTTTATCGTAGATGCAATGGCGGTTCTGAGGGTTCTGAGCGTCCATTCAAAGTGATCACGGGAAGAATGCCGACATAGGTAGCTTTAGTTCCCGTGAGCACCTCGAGGTGCTGTAATGTCATTAGTCCCCCGTCCCCAACTACTTTTTAATATTTTAAAAAGTAATAAAATACCAAAAAATCTGATAACCTAATATCGCGAGATGATAGCGTAACATGCGTATAATTATTAAACGTAAACGTCACGTTTTCTGATTAGCGTTTCCAATCACGTGACTAACAGATGAGAAATCTCAATTATCCCAAGAGAAAATTACATAAATTAATAATTTTTTTTCCATATTTGTATTGTTTTATGTTCTATCGATATACCATAATTATAATTAAATCATTAATATAATTTTTTAATTTCACTATCAAATTGCGAATTTGAGTAGGAAGGCAGACCCTGACAGTGAAAGCCAGAATTACTAACGATCGGAACAAGAAGAAAACATAGAAAGAAAAATATTAGTTAAATATTTAACTAAAAGTTAAGGTTGTCTGGAAGAGATCGCATGGTGAGAAAATACCGTCTAATGTGCAAATATGAATTATTTCAAAAGTCGACTTATTCCTAACTAATCTATATAATATTATAAAATTGTTAAATGTCAAATATTCAAAAATTAAAGATTTTAATAACAAACTACTCAGATCGACTAATTAAGGGCTTCTGAAACCGGATCCGTCGATGTTTGTTTATTTGTTTGTTCTAGCTTCACGAAAAAACCAGCGGATAGATTTTGATTCAACTGTTACAGTCTTAAACGTACGATTCCGACTTAATTAATGGGGTATATTTCATCAAAATCGGTCCAGTAGAATTGAAGATACAGCTTGATCCCTGTTTTAGTAGCAGCCTCTTTGGTTACGAGAGGTCAAGTAAAAGTGGTTCTTAGATTTTTTTATACAAATCTATGATTGTGTCGGGATTTCCAATGTTACGAAAAACTGACATTCACGCGGGCGGAGCCGCGGGCAAAAGCTAGTAGTTTTCCAATTCGAATTCAAAAAGCATACTAGTTTCTTTATTTGAATAATCATTACTGGCTAGTAACGGTTAGAGATTAATTAGAACAGGTATCACGTCACCATCCGCTGATTCGGTCGCCTTCAATTTGAATGATTTCATATACATTGAATTATTCGAACGATTGTCGTTGATTCGATTGAATTTATCCATATTACTAGCTGTGCCCGCGACTCCATCCGCGTGGGCATTCGGTAAGAGCGAAATTATAAATAAATAATTTTCTCCAATCTATTAAGATTCATTCATCATTAATCAATCATTCTTATTAAAGAATGAATGATTAATGATAGATAGATGAAACAAACACCAAATATTAGAGGAAGCTTGCCAAAATGCAACAGTAAAACAGCATTCAAATTGGTTTAGCCGTTTCTGAGATTAGCGTGCACAAACGCACATACAAACAGACAAAATTTCTAAAAATTATATTTTTGGCTCCGGTAACATAACTATAACCTGTATGGATGTTTTTTTTTGAAAAAATATTCATTGTACAGACGGCTCCCTTACGATTTTATTATATTATGTATAGATTCACAGTTGCGCATCGCTGCCGCCCAATGTCCACTTTCATTTCTTATTTATTATGTTTGTAAAATTTGTTATATAGATAATGATGTCCAATAAAGAGTATTCTATTCGTCCATTATCTTAAGACAGTAGGACAGTGAATTCTATATTTGTAAAAATTCCGCGACATCAGGTTATTCTTTAGAGCGATTTTTTTTTACATATAAATTGGGAATAACATAAAAATAATTATATATAGGATGCTGCGTACGCCCACCGAAGAGATCTGGCCCGGCGTCTCGTCCCTGCCAGACTACAAGACAACATTCCCCAACTGGACTTCATTCAATTTACATAACCACGTAAGTTACTTGTCTAATTAACATCGTCAACTTTTGTTGAAGTTTTAAGAATATTCTCACCATAGACAATATAGGTTGTAGTGTAGATAAACGAATTTAAATCAGTAGAGCTGTTTGTTCGTGTCTAATACAAACATTTCAACAAATGGTCTCATCTTCCGAAACACGGACACGCCACGAAAAATAATGTACTAAATAATATATATTTGTGCTAATCACACAAATGTTTATCCCTGCTGGGATTTTAAGCCGGACCCATTAGCCCAGAAATCAAGGTCACTGCCACTGGGCTATTCAGTCGTCAAATGTTAGCTTGTACGTTTGAAATGCGTTGTGCATTGAAGCTTTATCGTTACAACCTAATAAGATTGTTAGGTCACTCGACAGGTGCAGAATTTGGACGAGGTGGGTATGGACTTGCTGCAGAAGATGTTGGTTTATGACCCTATGAAGCGCGTATCGGCGAAGGAGGCTCGCCGACACCAATATTTTCGCGATGTGAAGCTGCCGCCGTCGCTCATCGGCACCGCGCCCGCGCACCTGCGCAGTCTTAAATCAGGGCTCGTGCACAGCGGCTAGCATTTCACGTATAATGGCTACACAGTTGGCTATGACAGGCGATACATCAATCATNCCGTCGCTCATCGGCACCGCGCCCGCGCACCTGCGCAGTCTTAAATCAGGGCTCGTGCACAGCGGCTAGCACTTCACGTATAATGGCTACACAGTTGGCTATGACAGGCGATACATCAATCACGATCGTCTTACACGTTCGCCGTATCCATTCTTAATCATAAAATTGGCAACCCTAATCCGACCGATGATTAGTGTTGCCAATTTCTGTTTAAGTATTTGCATGACTAAAAAATATAAAATCCGATGCGAAGCTATCGAAAGCAAAACCCTACAGTCGAGGAAAACAATTTTTTTTTTTGAAGAACTCTGCAAGGAAAATTTTGTGGGGAAACGTGGTAGAAGACTTAGCACCCGTGTGCATCTTTCGCGGAACATCTCCATTGTATTAAGAAACCGTTGGTGGTCGGTTTTGGGCACACATCAAAGGGAATCCGTGTGTAGTTGCGTACTCGTGTCATGATGTTCGCACAAGGATCGATTCGATTATGAGGAGAGGCCATATAGCTCGCTTCAGTCCTCTCAACAGACGTAACGTCTCAAGTTGGATCAAAACATAAAGCCGCCTCCGCAAGAGTTATGCCGCATGCTTGTCGCCATATATTTGGACCTTTATTGGATTATAGACCAGGTATAGTAATGTGAGGCTGTTCAATTTTAACTATTTTGACGCTGATAGGAATAGTATATGTATCATAGCAGTAGTAAGCATTCACAGAACTTGACATGTAAAAATTGTTTGAGTTTTGCTCCCAGAACGCTTGTCAACATTAAATTGACATAAAAATCATCTTTTGCGTATATTTTCTATTCAGAA
>WUAW01018923.1:7036-31233 GCA_017165845.1 Thaumetopoea pityocampa | reverse complement strand
GCGCAGCTTTTACTAATGATGCTGGAATTCCATCCCAGCCAGGTGCACAGTTTTTTAGGTTTAGAATTATTAAACATCACAATAAACTATTGTGATGTTTAATATATAAAATTGGTGTTGTTTTGTGTATTAATCGTCAATAATCGTGAACGGTATTGAAATATTGAAAATCAAACTGTGATTAACGTAGCAAAGTAACCGTAAGTAAATCTAAGGTTATTTATATAAATCTATAATTGTTTCGGGATTTCTCACGTAAAGGAAAACCGACACCACACGGGCGGAACGGCAGGTAAAAGCTAGTCATGTATAAACTTAAAATTATACTATGGCCAGGGTGTGCTATTTAAAACTAAAAAGTTTCAACAGTTTTAATATTGTTTAGCGAGAGCTTATAAAGATGTTGACCCACATTCTGTTCTCTTCTCTATTAGCCTGTTTACTGACACACGCCTATCAGAAGAAGAATAATTGATCCATTATTACTTTTATCATCAGCTTACTGGAAGTTCACTGCCAATCCTGTGGCCAGTACGATATCTATGCCTCCACCGTGAAAAGACACATTTATAATAATCTCCCCAGTAGACAAGTGTCTTGGAGAATTCAATAAATGCAAAGATTCACCTTTGGGTAGATATTATTGAATTACAGTATAATACTGCTGTGTATTACCCTTTTTTTTTTTTCAGAAAAAATCCTTTATACCTACTACTACAAATCGCCGCGGTGTGTCATATCTGACTCCAACTGATTAAAAACTTCGATGGTCTCCATGGATATATTGAGATACTTCGGGATCTGCTGTGGATAACCTACTGATACCTCATACTTACACTCTTTCGATCACTTCTCGGGAGGAAATTTTAGAGTTGTTTCCTCAGTATCTCAGCACCTTGAGGTGCTTACGGTATTATAAGTTTCACATGTCACTATCATTCCCATGAATCCCTTTGGTGGGTCGTTCAAGACCAATAAACGTTGTATCCATTATTGCCGAGACCTTACATTAATTTGTTTTAACAAACCATCCTTTAAATTTCGCGCGATCTACGGAAGAGATAGTCTGTCGCTATTATTATACCGTTAACTACAGTCTGCAAATGAAACAATTAAAACCAGGGACTGTAATTAAATCATTACAGAACGTTAAAAGGCTGTTAGTCAAAATAATCAAACTCGAATTAAGAAAATGCCATAATTTATATTCATAGAATTTCATAAATTAGTATTAAATGAATTCACCAGGGGCGACCAAATGCTGTCAAACACCAAACGTACGCTGTCAAAGTTGTAGTGATGTATAAACTCGACATTTTTTTTAAGAATTTTTATACGTTAATATTATAATTGTAAATAACTTATTTAATCCTGATTCAACGATTTTGGTCTTTATTTATTTGGCTGTAGAATATGAACACATTAAAATTATCAATATCATAATTATCAATCATTTATTTTATGTTTAAAACACTGTTATGTTAACACTCATTTGTTAGCCAAATCCATTCCGGATTTGGGTATACAAATGAGTGTCAAAAGTTATTTTTATGGTGTTTGTGTTAATGTAATGCAAAAGTACATTTAGGTTAAACAAAGTTAACGGAATTGTATATTACTACCGACTGAATAAACTAAATTAAACTAACTAAAACAAAAAGCATTTCACATTTGCGTCCATCCTTCCTAGCTCATATACAAACACTATTCATCTTAGCATTGAAAAAGTCTTTGTAACATTATCATAGTCAGCTTGTGGTAGTCAAAGGATCCATGTCTAGAGACATGGATCCTTTCGATAATAGCGAGTGGTTTATCCTAATTTCTACGTTCAGTAATCGCGGGCTTTTGTGAATGCCGTTAATTTATCGCTTGACCTCAACCATTTCCAGTATCCGCAGAAGGAGTTGCGGAGCTATGCTCTCTGCACTCAAGACGAGGTCATATACCCCAAGCCTGCCAGCAACGCGGACGAGTACATGAGTAACCTCTGGGACTGAGCATATAAGCTACACAAGGATGCGTGCAGTTTTTAGAGGGTGCAAGCTCCAGATAACCATTAGACCGTGCCCTGGTAGCGACGGTATGCTTTATGCATTTTTTCAATGGAAAAAAGGCCATATCCATAATGCTAGCATGACTATTAGTCAAGTGAGATATAGATTTTTGCAAATCAGTCATCAACTCAATTGGACTGGATATTCCAATCATGAATGAATCAACTCGTTAAACTCGCCAACGACATAATTGGGCGACTGAAGGCAAACATTTTATGAAAACTGTGTCCAAATCCATGACTTTATTACTTTAAAATGACAAGAGAAGACAATACATATTGTCATACAATTTCAATTTTAATTTTTTTTCTAAGTATATTAATATACTTGTATCGCAATATCGATAACTAATTCAATCGACGTAACTCACTAACCGTGGGTGGTGACGTGAGGTGAAGGAATACGGAGGTCTACTTATCTATCGATCGCAGATTCGATTCGAGTAGTTATTTTGTGATGTCAACATGCATTTCTAAATTTTATAATGTCTTGTAGTAGTTGTAGTTTCATGTTTTAATGTTTCCTAATGATAAAATCGTTTCATACGCCTACACAAAATTAAAATGTCCAGTTCTTGAAAGTGTACGAGTTTTAACGAATGTATATTATTATTATTTCTCTTGCGAATATCGCGCGGTGATAATGAGTGTCAAATTCAGTGTTTATTAGTGTTTACATAGTGTTGATCTTACGGTTCGTTTACTGAGGTGGTGAGAAAAGTGTCTAAATGGCTCTAAGAGAATTTATTGGTAGATTTTTCCATAATCACAACATGATGGCGCCGTTTTCGAGGTTGTATCGAGCTATGGTACTCAAAATGAATCAGCGTAAGTCCTTTTTTTTCTGTTCATCCTTTACCAGTACATTGCTTTACATGGACTTACCCAAGTTTGTCACATAATTTTCGGTGTCTTGCTTTCATCAACTGGTTAGTTCCTTAGTGGCTAGCTACCTTTGGCTACCCTTTGGCTAGAAGGTGCCCAACACTATGTTTGCAGTGCAAAGGTATATTAAATCAATCCAATTAAATCGGTCATTGCAATGCACTGATGTACACGATGCAGGTGGAATTCGATTAGAGAGGCCTATGTTCAGCAGTGGACGACATAAAAACACGTTTTTATTAATCTAACAAAACATTTAAAAAGTAATCGTAAAAATAAAGATTTTGTTCATAAGCAATAGAATGTCTCACAAGGGGGTATAACTTAAGTTTTATAATGAAACTTAAAATTATTTCTTTTGTAAAGATGTTAATAATTTCCCACTATAAGATGAAGGAATACATGGATGCTGTTATCTATTTCATCAAACATGGAGGCAGTAATTAAGAAAGCAATAAATAAAAATAAATGGATTTACTTGTAGCTCCCTCTTCATAAACTATGTTTAATATGATACAATTATATATGATTTCTAAGATGAAAAACAGAATGTCATACTTTCGCTCTTCATATGTCTCCAGTTTGATAGATTAATATTGAATACACTTAGATACATTCAGACCCTTTTGAATTTTGTTATAGAATAATACCAGTGTATAAGCTATTAAATACTACAAAATAAATTATGTTTATTACAATACACAGTTTGAAATATTTTATGAAGTACCTCAATAGAGAATGCCATTATGTTAGTCAACTATGTGTTTATAATTAGGCTCGGTGATCATTTGCCAATATAATCCTGTCGATTTTCTGGTCTGTCCCAGTGTACATTATCCGTGAGTATTAGAACATGGGGAAAACCTCAGATCAGGTTAGAAATATTGATAGTTTTTATGTTTATTATATCATGTATGGTTGTCAACTAAGTTTGTGTATATAGGTAAGATATATCCACAAAAATGTCAAGACAATCAGGTGACTATCTCTGTTATTTATCGCATTAGTATACTAACCTTTCTATACCCATTATATAGAGTTACCATTAAGTGTTTATTGTGGTGTTTTTTGGGATAGCCCACTGATAATAATAATACCAACCCAAGTTGCTTTACAGCAGGACTGGCTTAGAATATTAGTCAATCAGACTGCTATTATTATTAATTTTATTCAAAAAGCTACATAGACACATCTTTTAATAAAATATATATTTAAGTGTGTACTGAATCTGTGCCTACATCTGCATGTATTGTGCCAACTGCAGCAATATACATATATATATAATATGTGGGCAGTCTAATCTGTCTATTATCTATAGTTCAGTGTTGTTGCATGCACCTCCTATCAAAAAGTGTAGGTACATGATATCATAGATAAGATTCAAATCAGTGTAATTGATAAATAGTAGCTATTGGACTTATCATATAATAGATTTATTTGATAATAAACCATTACTAGTTGATAATAGAAGTAAGTATTCAGCATCTTTAAATTAAAATAATTTATTATTTTCTTAATTTACATAAGACAGCTGCTGTTGGAGTATATTCTTTAAAATTCTAAGGCCTTAGTTCCCAAAGTGGTCTAGGTGGACCCCTAGGTGTCCACCGGAGACTCGATGGGGGTCTTCATTGGCCTACGCAAATTTCAATAGTTAGATCTAATCTTCAGATTTTTTGTCGAGTTTTAGGAATATGGTAGAAATGTAGCTGCAGGGGGTCCACTGGAACCAGCTAAATTTTGAAAGTGGTCTATGAGAAAAAAGTCTGGGAACCTCTGGGTTGGATAGACTAACAATTGCTATGTTAAGTATTTACATGGCAGTGTGTTAATGATGTTTGTTGAGTGGCGCTGACATAATAATAGCATCATTCTATATCTTCCCATGGGCCTTGTGAGAAGCAGGCAAGGGATGTACCAGGATAATTGGCAACAGCATTATCCTGTTATTCAATTAATATCTACTGTGATATCCAAGATGTCTGCCAAGCGTAGGGATTATGGCAAATCCCACCTTTTTGAGGAAGAGGCCCATGTCCAACAGTGGACTTGCACACGCTGATAATGATGATGAGTTAATGAGAGAATTATTTACAGTTTGATATTGGTGGTGATTCTGCTGTAATAGAACTTAATTGAATTTAGTCTTTCTCTCTATTTTTTTTCAAATGACAAACGCCAAAACGAGATACCTATCAATTTTGATGCTTGAAAGCAAGCAATACTGAAGTATTGTTTAGACACGTCAAAATTAAGAAATTTAGATGTAATTTGGAATATAGGGACTAAAGATTACGGATCAAAAACGCAATATTTTTTGTATTGTACCATTTGACAGAAATGTAGGTTCATACTCGCTAAAATTTTTGATATCTCGTTTTGGTATTTGAAAAAGATAGTGAGAGAGAGACTAAATTTAGTTAAGTTCTGTTACAGCAGAATCAACACCGTTATTAATTATTAAGTCAAATCAATTAGTTAACAGAAACAAATGAATGCCTGAATTCATGAAAATGACGCCCACAATAGATTTTAATGAGTCCGCTAAGCGTAACATTTATGTGTTCCCTGTAAATAATAAGTTGGGGCTACACGATAACCTTGAGACGTTAGGGCGGTGCTGTCGTGCCCTTGACTTTACAACATAAAGCTCCATAAAGATTTCAGATCGAAATCAGTTCATGAAATCTTAATGCAAGTATGTACAATGTATGTTTCATTTTTCTACAAAGACACGTGGGATACAAGCGAAGGGTCTCTCAGTCCGATGGGGGTTTTAAATACTGCCGTCGTCATTAAATTACACATAATATTTATGTATTCACTAGTTTTTTTCCTCGGCTCCGCCCGCCTGAATGTCGGTTTTCCGCTACCTGAGAAATCCTGAAACAATCATACATTTATATGAAAAGACAAATAACCACTTTTACTTGAGCTCTCGTACCTTAACGGTAGTTACTAAAAAAGAGATCAAGATATCTTCAATTCTACTTTACCGATTTTGATGAAACATGCCGCAGTATTTAATTCGGAATAGTACCTTTAACGCAGTAATAGTGTGATCAAACTCTACTGGCTGGTTCTTGCGTGAAGCTCGAACAAACAAACAAACAAACATCGACGAGTTTGCTTTCAGAAGCTCTTAATTAGTCGATCTGAGTAGATTTTTCTTTATATCTTTCTTTATATCAAAGATAAGATATGTATATCTTTGATTTACAAATTTTTACATTTAACAATTTTATAATAGTATAGATATTGACGGCAGTACAGCCAAATCAGCTTGGAGACATTTTTGTGTTTGTAGCAGTGTACGGTCAGCAGATAAATAAATAAACAAATACTTTTTATATTTGTATCATTATACAATACTTATAACACTTATAAGTAGTGTTAAAAGATTGTTATACATTTATAACAATCTTTTAACACTACTTATAAGCGACTGATGCGAGAGTGCGAGGCACGTGGTATCTAGCACAAACTGGTTTAATCCGATTTCAGTCACTGTACAGACACTACTGTTAACGCAAAAACGTCTCCAAACTGATTTATCTGTGAATTTACGTCAACTTACTGCCAAAAAAGAGATCACTAATGTTTGATTCATTTAAAGCTATTTACCGCCCATATTATAATTTTCAACGCCCACACCAGTTTGTCGTACTTGCAAAAACTGATATTGACAGAATTTTACCAAGTTGGCACAAAAGTCATAAACTAACACTACAGAAAAGTATATAGGTATATTTTGATGATTTTTTTTATGTCCAAAAGGCAGGGCTCGGAAACCGGTTAAATTTTCCAACCGGTTTGGCCGTAAGTACATAGGAACATAATCATTTCGGTTTGGTTCTTCATAAAAACGTTTAATATACCGGATATTAAACGTTTTTCTGCAAATAAAGTTATTTTTAAGGTTAGCCTTTATTAACCGGTATTAACTGGTATATCCTTGAAATTTCATTCATGTACCGCCTTTGAGAATAGGGGCTCAAGAGTGTGCTATTCTGCTATCTGCCGCATTGACTTTAACCGATTTATTTCGGTTATAGAACGAAATGCTTATCACATTCGTTCTGAACAAAAACGATATACGAAACCGTTCAAAACATTTATTAACCGACACATTGTAAACCGGTCCCGAGCCTTGCTAAAAGGAATCTCAAACGGCGTGTCCAAGTCTCCTTCATGCCTTAAAACGGCCTTGTATCTACATACATGTATGAGTACAATCAGCTTTTTTGATATTCGCAACAGAATTCAACAGAAAGTCGCTTATATTATAGTAAATATCAGCAGCAGAAATGAAAGGGAGCGACATAGTCATTTAATTAATTAGCACGTTGCATGATATCCGCGCAGACCTCGCATAACGCTAGTTGTCAAATTGTGTTTACATAATAATGGAACAAATGACAAATTAGGTCAGGGTGTACTCAGTCTTTTAGCTTGTCCGGCAAATAGACTTAAGCATACGGGTAAGCGACCCCGGCCTCCTGAGCTACTACTGTCTCTTTCTACTTCCGAGATAGTAGTATCCTATATCCTACGAGTATAATCCTTTTCCTAAATTCCATATTCCTTGCTCAATACACCTTTCCTATCTCATCCTTTTTCCGTGGGAAGATAATGAGGAACATTAAGAATTTTGAACCTTATAAAACGGTGCCGCCGTGGTTCACCACCCGAAACGTCTCGTTTCTCGCAGGGGCGAACAGTGGACCACGGATAGATGTGTACATAAACGATCGTAGCAAGTGGAATAAAGTGGTCAGTATCCCCGCCAATGACGCGGGAGACCGAGGTTCGATTCCCCGCCGGCTCTCCGGGGGAAAAGGCGTGATTGTGTGTATGTATGTATGTATGTGCGTGCATGCGTGTGTATGTATGTATTATTATGAAAATAAAATAACACAAACAACACTTTAGGACTTCAGTATTAGTTTTACGAGTTAAGTACCCCGCCCACTGTCATTTCAGCTGTGAATGGCAACACCCTTTGATTATGAAGCTTGCTCACTGGGTGACTCTGTTTCTCCTGCGTATATTCTCATACGGATTCTATCTCGCTGGGACACTGAACGTATCTCTTACCATCGTCCACAGGGTGATTTTGAACTTGTAATGATACTTTTTACGTACTGTTTCGGAATACATTTAATACATACATACCTGTTTCCTGGCTCTCGGGCGGGCAACGAGACGTATCGGGTGGCGAACCACGAGGCCGCCATTTTATAAGATTCAAAAGTGATTAAAGTTCCTCATTGCGTTCCTACGGAAAGAGGATGAGGTAGGAAAGGTGTCTTGAGCAAGGAATATGGAATTTGGGAAAAGGATTATAGGATATAAGATACTACTAGGTGTTTCGGAAGGTGTAAAAATAGACAGTAGTAGCTCGGGAGGCCGGAGTCGCTTATCCGTAAACTTAAATCTATTTGCCGGACAGGCTAAAAGACAAGTACTCACTAACCAAATATAAAAAATAAAATTATTTAAGTTATATATATTATTAATATAAACAAACATATATGTAATCTAAATAAGTTTAATTTAAAATAATAATATAAAAAATAATAATTTAATTTAAAATAATAATAATAATAAAGTTTAATTTCAATTCTCTATGCGTGTACACTAATACACGTCCCTTTTCTGTGATGCCCATAGTCGGATCTGTATGAAATCGGTTGCATATGTCGTCATCACGGTTCGATTAAAATAACGTTTAAAATTGGACGCTGTCATCGCGTTAACCATGTCCTTACTTACTTATTTGGGCATCCAGTCATATCTTCTGCGCAGTACTTTTATTTTTTAAATACGATATTTCTCGTCATTTCTTCTTCTTTAGTCTCGTCATTTCAGTTCGTGGAAGTCCACAGCTGGACATAGGTGTTTTTCGTTAAAAAGATTTCCCGAAATCTCTACGCTTGACAGGCGTTTTAGAAATGACAGTAGATTTGATGGAAATAAAGGGTAATACTGTTCGTTATCTCAGTATATCCTTACGGATAAGCTAAGCTGGTTCTCACAGCACCGACGGGCAGAAATGGAGTGACGCTATTGTTACGTCTGCGCCACACAGCGTCATTTACTCTGGTGCAGTTCTTAATTTCAAATTTAACACTGCAACCGCTAACGTAATTTTACGTTTTTATTCCAATACTACTTATTGCCCGCGGCTCCGCCCGCGTGAATGTCGGTTTTTCGCTAATTGGGAAATCCCAATCAAACACAATCATTATACAAAAAACCTTGAACCACTTTTATTTGACCTCTCGTACCTTAAGGTAAGTTTGACCCCTGTTTTAGTAGCCGCCGTTAACGGCGGCTACTAAAACAGGGGTCAAACTCATTATAACCTACGGCACAGAAATCAAGCTTCATCGATTCAGTTGATTAGAAATATGATGCAGAAGTTCGAGGAGACAGGTTCAACAATGAATTAACCAAGATGCGGCCGACCTAGAACTTCAAGAGATCCTGAAACATAGAGAGTGTAAGAGCGCCTGTTCGTGAACAACCTGGCCTTTCTACTCGAAAGCGGTCCAACGTCTTAAATTTACCCAGGACATCTTTAAACCGCATTCTCCACAAAGATTTGCATTTATATCCGTACAAAATTCAAATGGTACAGGAATTAAAGCCTCAAGATCATGCTCACAGACTCCAGTTTGCTAACGAAACGCTAGAGAGGTTCACCAGCTTTAACAACGTTTATTTCTCAGACGAGGTACACTTCCACCTAAATTGACACATAAACAGGCAAAATTGCAAGTGATGGAGTGACACTAATCCTAAATTGAAGCATCAAAACCCCTGCATTCACGCAAGATTACTGTATGGGCAGCTTTGTCAGCAAGAGGCATTATTGGTCTGTACTTTTATGAAAATCAAAGAGGATATACTGTTACAGTGAATACACAGCGTTATATTGCCATGCTACAGAACGTTTTCGCTCCAGCGCTACAGAATTTCGATGTTTTTAATCAACTATCGTGGTTTTAGCAAGATGGGGCAACATGTCACACCTCCAATAATTCATTGGATGTAGTTCGTGAAATTCTTGGGCAAAAAGTGATATCCAAAAGGGGTGACATTAACTGACCACCTCGTAATCCAGATTTATCCCCAATGGAATTTTTTCTTTGGGGATATCTTAAAAGTTTTTAACAGCAACCCAGTGTCTCTTGATGAATTAAATGAACGTATTCGCGAGGAAATGCAGAACATTTCACAAAACACATGTAAAGCCGTCACTAAAAAATTTCACTCTAGGTTACAGCAGTGTCAAAATAAACAAGGGTCACATATGAATGATGTAATTTAAAAAAATTAAAATCCCTATTTATGTACTCCCATTCACCCGCGACATATTTGCTTACACATTAAATACCTTTCATCTGGCAAGCAGATGGGTGAAGGACCATCTCATTTTATATCTTGTGCTACATTGAGTGGCATACATTCAAAAGCATTGGGGTTATGATGACAATGTGCATTGTTTTATAACAATGTCTAGTTAGACATTGTTTTTAAAAAACGGACATTTGGATCAATGTCTCATATTCGTTACGCTGATAACAGCTTAGTTAAATATCTCTAAAATTTGTAGCAAAATTTTTATCACTGTTGGCTTGTTGACCTCCCGTGGGTATTGCGAATATCTTCTGAGAGATGGTACACCTAGATAATAGGATAGTTACCAAAATGTCTGCTGCCAACATTTTCCATCTCCCAAGATATCTGACATGCTAGAATATTGAAGCTAATAAATACCCTTTAAGTAAGTTAAGTTTTTAAATTGAGCTATTAGCAGTGGAATTAATGCTGCTGTTGATGATAAGCTGATGGCATCTCTATGTAGGAAAAGCTGAACCAGCCTGGTTGCCAGATGCATTGCATGTGCGTTGGAGCAAGATTTTATGGTTGACCGGATCGGAGTAAACCTCTCCATGTCATCGCAAGTTTTGTTGTTGTCGTTTATATTTTTTGATTACCAAAGTCTGTATCACCACAAATCGGGACATCAAGCGTCTCGATCGTGAGCAAATCGGGATGTGTCACCGGGCCCCTGGAAGTCGGGACGTCACGCGAAAATCGGGATACCTAGCAACACTACCCATGACTGAGGTGGTAGACCTGCCAATGCTACTCGGTCCATGATCGTTACTCAATAACTGATTGATACTGTGCTGTTTTGAATATGAATATTATTACAATTATTATTCCTATAACAACAGATTATTGCGTAAGGAAATCTAGATCTGTCAAAAAACCTTACGAAATTAAACACTGCTGTACGCCCCGTTGTGTGTTTAGTTTGTATCAGAGATTGCTATCAAAAATTATTAAAAAGATACAGAAAATCTAGTGAAAATGTGCGCGCAATATTGAATTTGTACAATCTCTACTTAGGCGACTATGTTAGTTGAGATTAATTCTAATTATTCTTTTGTATATTGTTTCAGATGAAGACGAAGCTACAACATCTGCTGTGACGGATGGAGCTCTCGGCGAACAACAAAATCGAATCATTTTCATTAACAGTCCGCAACCTTTGAAATTCGTCGGTAACAGAATATCTACCGCTAAATATAGGTAATTGTATAGACTACCCAATGATTGTTTTTGCAAGTCGGGTACCTCAGTTTTTTTTTCAATTTGAAATTAGTTTGAGGTTAGATCCATATCTACCCACGCTCTAGACGCGATGCTTAAAATTCATAACAGTGATAGGGAGCCTAAGAAGCTAAACTGTTTACTCGTTATTTGTATACATTGCGAATTGTATACGCGTTCAGATCTGATTTGGCCGTTTGCCCATAACATGTAGGCGGATCCAGGGTTGTCTTCTGAAGTCTCACTTAAGTATACACGATGCATCTAAAATCAAGTGATCTATCCTAATCTGAATTCGGTTGACAAAATAATTTATAGTGTAAGTAAAGTTTAGATGAAATTATTTGTGATGATTAGAACTTTTTAAACATGTGGTGATAATAAATAGATTTTCGCTGATAGCTTGCGGATTAGGTTAGAGTCTAATATTTGGAAACTTTTTAGGTTGGGTTGGACCTTTTTTTGTTGAGTTGGATTGGGCTATCTTTGAAACAATATAATCAAACACGCAGTGAAATCATCGAGATAACTTCACGGATTAAGATCTTAACTTACAATTGATGTCATATTTTACGTAGAATAATAATGGTGTATAGAGTTGGACAGGGAGACAATTTGCATTAGTAACTGAGGTCTAACTGAGAATAATTGTTTTTAGTTAAACATGCATATTTTTATTATAGATTTTTATTCGAGACATATGACGGTATCAGTATCCTAACATATAAGTTGTATTCCTTTTGCAGTCTTGATTTCCGCTGTTATGCTTAAGAACAGTCCGTTGATTTGTCATTGACGAATGCAAAGGCAAAAATGGTAAAGGTGGTAGGTAACGTGTGTGTGATGCCTCTCGGGCATCATTAAAAAATAAATCATCAATCGCGAAGCCGATAACATGTCGCCGTCTGAACGAGCAGTTTGCGTGATACATATACTTAAGTTTTCTGTTCTCAGAAGTCTGGTAATCATTCTATTTCCCAGCATATCATCAGCATATCATTTTGACTGGTGTCTTAATGTTATTTATAGTAGCAGGGATTGGGGGACTTATGGGTATGACGTCAGATAACAGTCGAACATTTCAATTCAAAGCCACATCTCGTGTTATAATAACAGACCCTGACTTAGGCCGTGATAATACTAGAGTAACCAGTACAGATGAAGAAACATTATTCTATCATAAGATTAATGCAGGTGAAGAAATATTGTTCAACATAAGACCAATGCAGGTAAACAAATATTCAAACATAAGACTAATATACTTGAACAAGTATTGTTCAAATATAATAGGAGTGATATATAGGATGCTACACAACCCTACCTTTGCTGATGTCATCTGCACGGATATATTGAGCCGTGTTATAGCCGAAACGCGCACCTGAGTCAGTTTCTCATGTTTATAATAACAAGACACGTTTTAATGACATTCGGGTACTATTAGCACATATTTCATAAGAAGAATATTTCTTGAAATTTGATACCGCAACTTTGTTTTGAAATCTTCAGTGTGTAGGAAAGGTCAATGATGTCATATACATAAGAGTATATTATGATTGTTCGTGACTATTACGTATTTACTTCGCTCGGTACTGGCTGCATCAATTTCTAAACCTCGAAAGAGAATACATACAATTTTTATTACCACTGGTGGCCGATAATCTCGTTATCTTTTTCCAAATGCAAGCAGTGAGGAAGGAGAAAGTGCTTTTTGCGATGAATAATATTTCTGCTAGAGCAACATTCCCTAAATTTGTTATATATTATGCGAATATAAAAAAGTTGCTGTGTGGCGCCGGGGTAATAATGGCATCACTACATATCTTCCCGTGTGTACTGTGATAATCAGCTAAGCGATGCACCGGGATAATGGGCAGCAGCGTTATCCTGCTATCCAGCCAACAAATATTACGATCTCCAATAAGCCTGCAATCCTGACAAATCCCGCCTTTTAAAGAGGAGGCACATGTCCTGTAGTGGATTTCTCGACAGAGGATGATGATGGGAAAGTAATATTTTAAATCGTTTTTGTCTAAGTAGCCGCAATTTTCGTCAAAAATGTTATAGATGAATCGTTAAACGGTGATCCATAATTTCGAGATGTCACACGACGTCGTAGCGTGAACAGAAGAGATCTCTACGTCGTTCAGTATTCTTCAGAAGAGGAATCAAATTATTATTATGCCAGCGACACACAGCAATAATTGATACTGAATGCTGAATGATACTGAATGTTCTGCTCATTTAGAAAGGATGAGTGAGACTCGTTTGACGAAACGAATATACCGGGCCAATGTGAGTGGAAGTGTCGGAAGAGGACGCTCAGGAAAAACTTACCTTGATTATATCAACAACTTTTTTCAAAAAGGTCAAGTTCGTAGCACCTTTAACCGACGAAAGTGTTTGAAAAGATGTATGGATGAGCTGAGAGGGGTGTGTTAGGATCGTACTATGTGGCGAATGTGGTCTCTGCCTACCCTTTTGCCATACCGGCATGAATGTGTGCGTGTATGTATCATGTGTCGTGTGATGAACTTATATTTACATTCTATTCCGTTTTAATAACCACCTACTTTGTAATTCCAGAACACACCGAGTTGGTACTAATATGTTTTTTAATCTCTCGCCTCGCCCCTGCAAAACTCACGGGTGCGCCGTTATAAATGTTACGACTTTGAGCATCACTGGTTTTCATATTAATTACACTATTTTTGTACCGGTCAGAATTGGCGATGCGATGCATTTGGTTTATTAACTCATAAAATAAACTGTTTTATTACCAGCTGTAAAGCAAAGCTGTATAACCCATTATAGTGCGTGTGGGTAGTTTGTGACACCTTGATGTGTGAGTTAATGAACTTCAGTGTCTTTAAGTGAAATAGACTGACAGCGTGTTAGGCGAAATTTATATACTTATTAGCTTTTGCCCGCGGCTCCGCCCGCGTGAATGTCGGTTTTCCACTACATGGAAAATCCCAACAATCATTGATTTATATAAAAACCTTAAGAACCACTTTTACTTGAACTGTCGTACCTTAGCGGTGGCTACTAAAACAGGGATCGAGTTGTATCTTCGTTTCTACTGGACCGATTGTGATGAAATATGCCGCAGTATTTAAGTCGGAATACCTTTAAGACTGTAAAAGTTTGACCAAAATGTACCCGTTAGTTTTTGCGTGAAGCTCAAACAAACAAAAAAACATCGATGGATTTGGTTTGAGAAGCCCTTAATTAGTCGATCTGAGTAGTTTGTTTTTAAATATCTTTGATTTTTGAAAACATGACATTTAACAGTTTTATAATAATACTAAAATTTGCCCGCGGCTCCGCCCGCGTGAATGTCGGTTTTCCGCAACATGGATAATCGCGACACAATCATGAAGAGCCTTAGAGGACCACTTTTACTTGACCTCTCGTACATTATCGGCGGCTACTAAAACAGTGATCAAGCTGTATCTTCAATTTACTCGGCCAATTTTGATGAAACACACCGCAGTATTTAAGTTGAAATAGTAAATTTAAGACTGTAATAGTTTAATCAAAATCTACTTACTGCTTTTTGTGTGAAATCCGAATAAATAAACAAACGTCGACGGATTTAGTTTCAGAAGTTTTCAACTAGTCGATCCGAGTGGTTTGTTTTTACATATCTTAGATTTTTGAAAATTTGACATTTAACAATTTTATAATAGTATAGACAGATATACATATAGAAGAATTTTCGCCTGTCGGCTAGTCGTACACTGATGCGCTAAGTGTGTATTAATATTAATAAATTTTAGCATCCTGTCTGTATGGGCTAAAATCGAATTATATGGCCGGATTCATGGGAGTAAGCAGAAAGATACAACTATATATATGTTATGATTAGTGTTGCCTAAAAAACAGTCTTGCAAGAATATAAAAATAAATTCAGTACCGAGAATGGAGACGCCGTGAATATTTTAGCAAGTTCTATATAGTTCTGTAGTACTGAACAGCCCTCATTTGTCACTTGACAAGAACAGGACCTAGTCCGATAAGTAGTGGTTAGGTCTCGCAAGACTTGCGAGACTTGCAGTAACTGTAAGACTGGGTATGCAAGAACAATATCAATACTGAAGCCTGGTTTACTGGTGCAAGACCACGACTGGGTGAGTCTCTTCTAGGTCTTACACAGACAACACTAGCTACGATTCTGGCACGTTTGTTTCGCCTTATCGATATTCATACACCTTTTATCACTTTCATTGGTTAAGGATAGAATGTTAGATATTTGAACATGAAGTTTTCCTTGGATGCCCTCTCTAATACTTTATTTCTTAACACGTTGACCCAGGGCGTCGGTCCCTGGGAACTGACAGTGGACTTTTCGTTTGGAGAGTGTCGGTCCTGGAGACCGACACTCTCCAAACGGAAAGTCAAAATTAAAAAACAAAATCGTCACTACACTTTAGTGGCATCTTTCTAAGTGATCACCTTTTGGACGTCGTCTTTCTTGCCGTTTGTATACTTAAGTGTTCGTCTGCTGCCGGCTGAACGGAAAGGACAGCAACATCGGCGCCGGGCTTAACGTGTTAATCCGTATCACCAACGGCGTCGTGATTCGCCACCCAACACGTCTCGTTTCCCGCGGGGACGAAAAGTGGGCCACGGATAGCCACTTTGCCTGTAGCAAGTGGAAAGAAGTGGTCTTTACCCACACCACTTCTTCGGTAGTATAGTGATCAGTACCCCCGACTGTCACGCGATAAACCGGGGTTCGATTCCCCGCGGGAGAGCCAGGGCAAAAGGCGTGATTGTATGTATGTTATCACCCATACTAAATGTATGAGACCGTTATGCTTCTAACGCGATACGAAGTAGCATACTACGCTAGTGTGTGTTAGGCTAGTGATGTCACATAAATGCTGCAGTTGTGACTCTGTACTGTGCAGTGTGCCGTCGTTCGTGCCGCTGTTCCTGTTCGAGCAGTTCCGCCGGTACTCCAACTGCTTCTTCCTGCTCATCGCACTGTTGCAGCAGATCCCTGACGTATCGCCCACCGGCCGCTGGACTACGCTCATACCCCTCATACTCATACTCAGCGTCAGTGCTATCAAAGAGATCGTCGAGGACTTCGTAAGTACCTTAACGTAAGATGAAAAGTGAAGGTTCTGAATGATGATCACGGATAGGAAAGCATAGTGTATTTAGGTCTTCCACCTGTTGGACCGACGACCTAGAGAGAATCACGGGTAAACATTCATTCTATCGTCATACGGACAAAGGCTTTAAGCTTTAAGTCACATTTCTGTCAAAAATAATTTTCAGAATTAACCGGATATTCTTTGTTTTTTGATTCAGTATAAAAGCTTTAACAAAAGATATGTATTGATCGATATATATCGAAGGAAAAAAAACGCATTTGCTGTAATTAAAACCCAAATTTTCACTAGAGCCAAAAAACCATCGAAAAATCAAGGAAACCAACTTTTCATCCAAATAAGAAACATATCTACTTTCTGGTAAAAATAATCTAATATCTGGTAAAAATAATCTAATATCTGGTAAAAATAATCTAATATCTGGTAAAAATAATCTAATATTTGATAAAAATTATCTAATATCTGGTTAAAAAACTATGATTTTTTTTCTGATTTTGCTACAGTTTTTTTGGCTCTAATGAAAAGTTAACTTATTACTTACAGCAAATACGTTTTCTTCCATTGATATATTTAGTTAAAAATACAAGACTTAAAATAATATTAATGCGAGTAGACCCCTGACCAGGTGGACCGATGACCTGGTGAAAGTCGCGGGCAATCGGGGGATGCAGGCGGCCGATAGCCGCTCGATGTGGCAATCATTAGAGGAGGCTTATGTCCAGCAGTGGACGTCTGTAGGCTGATATGATGATGACAAGACTTAGTTCCTTAGAATTTTATTTTTTTAAACGGGACGCCACAATTTCAATACTAACCTCATTATTCATAAAATCTTTTATTCCTGCTTTAAGCTAACACGTAGTTTGTCTCTTTTTATATCATTACAAATTTATTAAAACTGAAAGGGACAAACTACAGATTAGCTTAAACTAGGTGTAAATATTTTTATGAATAAGGCCATAAGCCTTTATCGTAACAGAAAAACAATTTGCATGCCTGGAAAGTGGTAATTTTGGAAAGGTTTTAATAGAAAAAAAAATTATTTTACGAATTATGGCATTAGTTGGAATAAGATAAACGTCACCAAAGTGCTTGCACCAAGATGTTCGATCGTATTAAGTACTAGCTGTGCCCGCGACTCCGTCTGCGTGGGCATTCGGTAAGAGCGAATAGATGTGTTCTTTGTGTTCATTCGGTCATTGTTTTAAGAAAAACAGTCAACAAAAGTTTTAGCTAAATCGACCGAAGCGCGTTTCTAGAATATGACGTATTATTTCAATTAATTTTATTGTTTGTGGACCGATTGGAATAAATCAAACACCAAATGTTACAGGAAGCTTGTCACAATACAACAGTGAAAACCGCATTCAAATTGGTTCAGCCGTTTCTGAGATTAACGTGCACAAACGCACAGAAAAACAGACAAACCGACACAGACAGACAGACACACAAAATTTCTAAAAACTATATGTTTAGCTCCGGTAACATAATTACAATCTGTATGGATGGTTTTTTTTTTTGAAAAAATATTCATTGTACAGACACGGCTCGTTTACAATTTTATTATATGTATAGATTTAACGCTGTACACTTCGCGATACACTTTATTTTACAGTGGTGCGGCAATCTTTTCGAATTTCTCGCCATTATCAACGCTTTCTAAACCGTGCGACTCAACATTGTGCCGCGATGTGTCATACATACAAGTAAATACACGGGTGTGAATATATTTTTTAGTTGTCCGTAGTTATTTATATTTTATCATCAACGTCCCCAGTCCATACTCCTTCCTCTAGGCCATAGGTGACCAAATTTTTTTGGCTCGTAGACCACTTGTCATGTTTTTCGGTTTTGGATAGACCCCCTGCATAGCTAATATTGAATTTTTGCAAATTCTCAATTTAAAGTGTGTTTTTGACAGCTGTTATAGTGTTACTCACTATAAAAAATTTAAATTTCAAACTATAGTGAAGTCATCTTCGACCTCTTGGCGTCGATATAGACCACTTTGGGTATCTATGCCCTAGAGCAGGGGTTCCCAGACTTTATTTTTCTCATTGACCACTTTCAAAAATTAGCTGGTTCCGGTGGACCCCCTGCAGCTACATTTCTACCATATACCCAAAACTCGACAAAAAATGTGAAGATTAGATCTAACTATGGAAATTTGCGTAAGCCAACGTAGACCCCCCGTCGAGTCTCCCGTGGACCCCTGGGGGTCCACCTGGATCACTTTGGGAACTAAGGCTCTAGAGGGACACGTACCTCCTCTAATTCCTTAATCTAATTTATTTATATTTAAACTAGAGTAGGCCAATTACTTGTGACAACGTTAACTATAATAATAATTAGAGAAATAAAGAATAAACTAGCACATGTCGCAGATATATTTCCACTAATTTAACGCTTTTTTATTTGGTGACCCAAACGACAATTATAAGCTCCCACACAAATGTTGACTGTATTGTAAATACTAGTCACCCAGGGGACCCCTTATAAAGCCTACTTCTGTTGTCAGCTCTAAATGCAGCAATAAAACACATTGAAATCCTCAGCCCGAAACTCGGCCCGCGTGAATGTCGGTTTTCCGCTACACGGGAAATCCCGACACAATCGCAGATTTATATAAAAAGCCTAAGAACCACTTTTACTTGACCTCTCGTACCTTAACGGCGGCTACTAAAACAGGGATCAAGCTGTATATTCAATTCTACGGGACCAATTTTGATGAAAAATGTCGCATTATTAAAGTCGGAATAGTACCTTTAAGATTAACAATTTGACCAAAATTTACCCGCTGGTTTTTGCGTGAAGCCCGAACAAACAAACAAACATCGACGGATTCGGTTTCAGAAGCCCTGAATTAGTCGATTTGAGTAGTTTGTTTTTAATTATCTTTGATTTTTAAAAATTTGACATTTAACAGTTTTATAATAGTATAGATTGAAGTTTAATAATATTTATTTGTAAATAGTACAAAAAATGGAGTAACATGATAATATTATATTTTAATAGCACATTTATCACGCTGTTACAAAAAAAGTTGATTCACCCACATACATATACTTACGAATTATTCTAATGAAATCAAAACAAACATAAACGAGCAAGTTAGTACATAGAAAACAGTGGCACACACTGAAAACGGAGGTTCTTTTTGTCCTTGTCTTTTGTATGTAATTTCGATATTTTTTCTCTGTGGGAATGAGAGTTATCCAATAATTTTTCTAATCTTTCAATAATATTACCTTCCTTGTATTTGGATGTGTTAATATTTAAAAAAAGAAAACACTATTAAACATTAAAAATAGAAAGTTGGTTGTTTTCCTGTTTTAATTTTACTTTTTTGTCTTTGTCTTTTCCATGTAGCAACGATATTTATATCCTTTCTCTATAGGAAGGAGTTGTATAGCAGTCTTTAGAGTATCTCCCCCCTCTTTCTCTCTCTCTCTCTCTTCTTTCTCTCTATGGATATGTAAAATTAATATCGATACAGAAACGTCACCGTGCGGATGACGAGACGAACCGGCGGAAAGTGGACGTACTGCGCGAGGGGCGGTGGCACACGATCCGGTGGGAGCAGCTGCTGGTCGGCGACGTGTGCAAGGTGCTCAACAACCAGTTCTTTCCCGCGGACATTGTCTTACTGGCCTCCAGGTATGTTAACCAACTGACTCTCACCACTGAGGAGTAAATCTTAAATTTAAATCATTGATACCCAAAGTGGTCTATATCGACCCCTAGGGGTCGACCACGACGTGCAAGGGGTCCACGCCAAGTCTCAAAAACACATTTGAATTTAATAAATTTACAAAAAAATCATATTAACTAAGCTTTGGAGGTCTATCCAAAAGTGAAAAACATTACAAGTGGTCTATAAGACAAAAAAGTTTGAGAGACCTCTAATTTAAATTAACCGATGGACATTGACATCCTAAAGGGCTGTAATAGTGATCTCGAAACGGAAACTGCGACGTGGGTCGATCTCGGACTAGGTGGAACAATGACCTTATTAAAATTGCGAATAATCGGTGGATTCAGGCGACTCCCTCTCGGTGTAGAGATCATTAGAAGATGCATATGTCTAACTGTGGAAGTGTCTTTGCTGGTATATTCTTTAATATCATAGGTTTTTTTTTAAACTTGCAGACAACGGGCTAATTTATTATTAGACTTCATTTATACACTTACACATGTATAACTGGACTTAATGCCTAAGGCATTCAGGTATTTGATCTTCCGCCAAATCCAGCCCAACTGATGGTAAGTGGCTTCTGTCACCAATAAAAGTTATTAGACGATTTAAGACAGGTGTATATATGTCTTGGTCTGCATTTAAAATCAGGTTTTTACCATCTATCTTAGTAACGCTCGGAGTAGGTACTGCTGTTTAGCGGTAGACAGTGGCATTTAAAAATATATTTATGTAGTATATATAACATTTATGCCACCAAAAAAAACTAATTCCCTTGACGATGGATTTGTGGCAGTTTGATGATTATATCATATTCTCTAATCGGTACATTCTTATATACACAAATATATTTGTGTATATCATAACACGTACATTGCTGGTCAAGTGGTACTAAGTACGACCTGCGATAGAAAATGTCGCGGGTTCGATCCCGGTCACGTACCACTGGGTTATTTCAAACTTTTGTACGGTATAAATTGTAGGCACCAATGTACTCAACGGAGACTTGCATGTCCGCATGGGTGTGTGAAGTCTACCAACACGCACCAGGCCAGCGCGGTAGACAACGGCCTAATCTCGCCCCCTCTTTATATGGGCAAGTATGTGATCCTGTAGTGGGGACGAATGAGCTTAAGTTACACCTTTCAGCTGATAACTTCTGTATTTTTTTTATTTGTAAATAAATCAAAAAAATAAAATCTAGGAACCCTGTGATTTTTTTATCTTTTATTTTAGTAACCACCTCAAATTTGATCTTTCGTGAAACAGTGCCAGACTGCGGGTTTGGCTGTATTAAAATAATTGTTCGTTTACAGTGAACCCCAAGGTATATCGTTCATTGAGACATCGAACCTGGACGGAGAGACGAATCTCAAGATCCGGCAGGCGCAGCCGGAGATGGCGCGGCTGGACAACACCCCGGCGCTCAGCGAATTCAAAGCGACGCTGCAGTGCGAACAACCCAACAGGCACCTCTACGAGTTCAACGGACTACTGAAGGAGTCCAACGCTAGGTAAGTGTTAAAGTTTATTTCGACACTGTCGTGGAACAACGTCATATCTACAAAATAGCTACTTTACATGAGAACCGTTTAAAGATTAGAACTCGTATGATTTAATTAATAATTTATAAGTAACACACAAAAATATGTCGAGATATGCCAGTCCAGAACTTGAAACAGCTCTCTTGTAAAGTAGCCATTTTGTACACGTGACATTGTTCCACGACAGTGTCGATTTTATACAAATTAAAACATTTAAAATTGAATTTTACTATAATACCTATATTTAGGAAATAATAAATTTGAGATTGAAAGAGATAGATATACAAGACCATTTCGATATGGCGGCGAGTGCTGGCCGGCTTTGAGTAAACATATCCAGGCCCTTTCAAACTTAGCTGCGGTCTACATTGATCATTGTACTTAACGGAGAAGAATAACTTCGTTAGATAATCTGTATGCCCGCATAGGTGTGTGAAGTCTACCAACCCGCACCAGGCCGGCGCAGTAGAATACGGCCTAATACCCGCCCTGATTAGGGGAAGTCCGCGCCCCTGTAGTGGGTTTGTACAAGCCTTCCGCGATTGCACAAACCGAGGCTCGAGACTCGAGGTGCTCTTATGCTAATCAACCGGGGGGGGGGGGGGTTGCCCCCTCTTAGCCCTTAAGGCTTTAGTGCACCCTGCACTCGCAATCTCATCCGGTGACGCTGTAAAGGACATTTGCGTCCAACAGTATTAGTCGTTTCAAAAAAAAGACAATAATTTTAGCCCATTAGGTTTAAGTATTAGGCCGGTAAGCGTAGTAAGTAGGCGTAGTAAGTAGTAGTAGTAGTAGGCCATTGATTGATAAATACATGAGCGTTGCGTTGTGTCGACAGGACGATGCCACTGGGTCTGGACCAGATGTTGCTACGTGGGGCGATGTTACGCAACACCGCGTGGGTGTACGGCGCGGTGGTCTACACCGGCCACGAGACCAAGCTTATGAAGAACTCCACTAAAGGTGAATTATACTTACACACGTACATATAATCGGGTCACTATCCCGTGAGGTAAGTAGACCACAGCACTGCCACATGCTATGATCACACACACACACCTCTTTCGCCTCAACCATATTTATACACACAATATTCATACATATCTTTCAATACATTTTCGTAGTTTAACACTGCCGATCACGCGCCGGTGCGTGATGTGGCGCCAACGTTAAGGAGCCCATCAAACGCCTGCGTGTTATTTGGATAATTGTATCAGTAACCAGCGTTTGCGCGTGACTGGCTACTGAGAAACTGGACTAGCACCAGGCCACAGAAATTAATTTTCGGTACTATCGTCATTTTCATATTTCGATGTGTTTGTAGCCTCGCTGATCCGTCTACCGCAGAGATCCCCACACTTGTAAGTCTTGTAGACCACTTGCCATATTTTTTAGCTTTAGATAGACCCCCTGCCTAGCTAATACGGCTGATCATTAACTTCAAATGTGTTTTTGTCAGCCGGCATGGACCCTTGCAGGTTATCGTCGACCCTTGTGGGTGGATATTGACCACTATGGGTATCAATGGTCTACCGTCATTTTATCCCATCAAAGATCCTGCCCATCTCTGCTTTGATCTCGTGATCTTCATATCTGTACCAAGGTTATTTGCCATTGTGCCTTAATGGACGACTAATTATAATGACCCTACTGTGAGTACCGATGAGTCTCAGGTTCGATTCTTATAGGGGCAAACTTTGTGTGATGAGCACAAATGTTTGTTTCTGAGTCATGAATTATTTATTTATCTATTTATGTATTGTATTTATCTACATAAGTACGTATATCGTTGTCTAGTACCCAAGATACAGGGAATCCTAGTTTGGGACTAGATCAATGTGGGTGAAAGTGTCCAGAATATTATTACTATTATTTTAATTTTTGCTGAAACATTAAATACTTAAGTCGGAATAGTACCTTTAAGACTGTAATAGTTTGACCATAATCTACCCACTGGTTTATCCGAAAAGCTCATACAAACATCGACAAATTTGTTTTCAGAAGCCCTTAATTAGTCGATCTGAGTAGTTTTTTTTTAATATTTTGAATTACAAAATTTGGCATTTAACAATTTTATAATATATAACAATTTTATAGTAATAATAGAAAGAAGCATTTGAACCACTTTTACTCGAGCTATCGTACCTTAACAGCGACTACTAAAATAGAGATCAAGCTGTATCTTTATTTCTACTGGACCGATTTCGATGAAAAATGCTGCAATATTTAAGTGGGAATACTACCTTTAAGACTGTAACAACGTAACC
>WUAW01018922.1:2612-22739 GCA_017165845.1 Thaumetopoea pityocampa | reverse complement strand
ATAAAAGGTATAGACATAGTCATAGGTATAATATTTGACATTAAGTGAAGTTTTAATTTGGTATCATAAAGGTAACCAAATTGACGTTTGTATCATGTACGTTTGCTTTTTTTGGTGAAGTATGTCTACCTCTTTCTGTCCCATTGTTCTGCTTATTGGGATAAATAGGATGACTATACGAGAAATATTGCTATGTCATTGGTGCTCTTTCTATGCGTCGCTTTATTCTGAGATACACGCAAACGTCATAGCACTACTTCTATGCTTGTTTATTCTGAGTTTTATAACCACAGGATATTTTTTATATAGGTATTGAATTTGTTTATGTTTATAACTTACATTATGAAATGTCAGTATTATTTAGTATCGGAACCCAGTTGATCAGGTTTATAATTCTGTGACCAAAATGTTTTTAAATTTTGTACGTTCGATTACTCGGAATCCGAGTAGAAGAAGAGTAGTTGTTACTGGACTAGGTGTAGTATCTCCTCTCGGAGAAGACGTAATAATAGCATGGCAAAATCTAATAAAAGGACATTGTGGCATAGTTGAATTGCATGCTGATGAATATAGTAAATTACCGTGTAAAGTAGCTGCCAAGTTATCTATAGAAAAAGATAGTAAGGTGTCGAAGGCGTTATCAAAGGTTAATTTAAAATCCATGGCTCCTGCCACTTGTCTGGCACTTGTAGCAACAGAAGAAGCACTGTTAGATGCTAAATGGGTTCCCGACTCTATAGTTGACAAAGAGATAACAGGAGTAGCCCTTGGTATGGGCATGATAGACCTAAAAGATGTTTGTGATACTAATGAGGCACTAAAAATAAGTTACTCTAAAGTAAGTCCCTTTTTTGTACCAAGAATTTTACCCAACATGGCAGCTGGGCATATAAGCATTAAATATGGTTTTCGGGGACCTAATCATGCAGTATCTACAGCTTGTGCAACAGGTGCACATTCAATTGGTGATGCTTTTAGGTTTATTAAAAATGGTGATGCTGATGTTATGGTATGTGGTGGAGCTGAATCCTGCATCAGTCCTCTAGCAATTGCGGGGTTTTGTAGGCTAAGAGCATTGAGCACAGCTTTTAATGATGAGCCAAAGAAATCTTCCAGACCATTTGATAAAAAAAGAGATGGTTTTGTAATGGGCGAAGGTGCTGCAGTTTTAGTCTTAGAAGAGTTAGAACATGCACTTAAGAGGAAGGCCCGAATTTATGCTGAAATATTAGGTTACGGTTTATCAGGAGATGCTGCACACATTACTACACCAAGGGAAGATGGAAGTGGTGCAATCCTATCTATGAGTAGAGCAATGAATGACAGTGGTGTCAAGATAAAAGATATAACTTATATCAATGCCCATGCAACATCAACACCTGTAGGAGATAGCATTGAATCAACAGCAATAAAGACTCTATTTGGAGACCACACTCAAAATATATCAATTTCTTCAACAAAAGGTGCCCATGGACACTTATTAGGTGCAGCAGGCAATTTGGAAGCTGTATTTACTATACTAGCGTGTTACCATGGAGTACTGCCACCAACAATAAATTTAGATGAACCAGTTGATAATTTAAATTATGTTGCAAATCTTTCAAGAAACTGGGAGTTTAAAAAGAGACGAATAGCTTTGAAAAACTCATTTGGTTTTGGTGGTACAAATGCATCACTTTGTATAGGACAATTCTTAAACTAAGAGTTATTAATACCTTATTAATTCTTAATCTTCATAAAAGGTGAAGAGGGGAAATAGAGATCAGGATGAAAGTTGGAATAGTTTTAGACAGCAAAAATGGTTGATATTATATACCACATGCAGAAAGTATTTAGGTTTTTACTTAAAATCACTACACATCTATAGGTGAAAAAACAACACACATTTATTTGATTCTTCTAAAACTGTCAAAGTAAATGTAAGTATGATGTGTTCTTTGCCCTTTCAAAAATATTTTTTATTTTGCCAAGTTCTTAATGCATCAACATTAATTTGGAAAAAATTATTACAAAGTGTGCCCATCAATTAGGGCAAAGGGGGTGAATTAGCTTTAACACTGCAAACGTCGTTTATAAAGAGATACTACAGTAATTAAAAATATAGATTAAAAAAATTAACACGCGAGCGAAGCTGCAGGGAACAGTTAGTAGAAAATATATTGACTAACATAGTCCCAAGTCAAATGAAATATCATTGTCGTATAAATTTTACAAATGTTTAGTTAGTCACAACTACAATCTGAATCAACATCAGACTATGTTATGAAATTGAGAAAATTAAGCTGCAGTTGCAATTTTCCTAACCTGGAGTGTATGTTGCGTGATAGACTGGTATGTGGTATGAGAGATGCTAACCTGCAATACTTAATAGTTGCTGAAATGAGAGATTCTTTGTTATGAAGACGTGGTTGCGACTTATGTCGACAGAGAGCACAGGCCGCGTTGCACGACACCGCGCGGCCACGACACGGTGCGACGATCAACTCCATGACCGCCCCCAATGGAGCCAACCTGGCTGCGCTTTTCGAACCCATGAACATTAATGCTGTGCAAACCAATGCATCTATCCGATTTTGTTATCGTTGCGGTGACCGCCATAGTAGCGCATGTCGCTTAGTACGCGCTGTATTATAGATATTGCAAGAAAAGGGGGCACATAGAAAAAGTGTGTATCTCCTGAAAAAATAGGATAGCAAAATTAATTTTTCGGCGGAGGAGACAGACGGTTATATGACTGGCATTTACTAATTTGAAATCCAACCAGATCGGTATCGGCATATAGAATCAGGGTCCCTCTGGACGAAATACCCATGGTGTTGGAGCGGGTGTAAATTTTTCTTTGATAAATGAAAGAACTTGCCAGTCAGTACGCGATACACGAGGGGGTCATTCTCTGAAACCTTCATTTTTAAATTTACACACATGGACGAAGAGTAGGCTCCCCGTTCTAAGACAAACGACCATACGCGTACAATATAAAGATGTAGAGCATGACCTTAACGTGATTGTAGCAAAAGGGGCGGGATCGAATCTCTTGGGTCGAAATTGGTACAAGCAGTTGAATATAGATTTAATTTAAATTTTGTCTTACGAGATGAGTTGTCTATGATTGAGGATATAATAAATAAACACAGTGATTATATCTTGGCACTGACAGTGGGGAACCAGTGAGTATACATTTATTACCGAACGCAGTACCGAAGTTCTTGAAAGTTTACCCGGTACCATATCTTATTAATCACAAGGTGGAAGATGAGATAGCACACCTGGAGAGAGAGGGTGTACTTCGCTCAGTACCATACTCGAAGTAGGCTACTCGGGTAATACCTATAATCAAAAAATCTTGAGAAATACGTCTCTGTGGGGACTACAGGTATACAGTTAATCAGACTACCGAGTCTGACACATACCCGATGCCCACCACAAGCGAGGTGTTTGCTACAATTGCAGGTGGCGAGTACTTCACGACCTTCGATTTATTCCGTACGTACACTCAGGTGACTGTTGATGATGCTACAGCTAAGCTATTGAAGTTAAATACATGCAAAGGTCTTTATACAGTGCACAGATTGGCGTTTGGAGTGAAGGCATGTCCCGGGATATTCCAACATCTGATGACATCGTTGTTAGCAGATATCCCAGGCGTTGCTATACTAATTGACGATATTATTGTTAGTGGTTGTTCGATACAAGAGATGGGTCTTAAACTAATATCCTGAAATATATTAAATGAGCAAGGTTACGACTCAAGAAGGAGTGCAAATTCGCCTTAAATTCCTTAGAACGCGTTGAGTTTTTAGCCTTCGTGATCAATGCCCATGGTATTCATCCAACCCCCAGTAAAGTGAACAATTAAAGCTGAACCAAGCTCTTCTCGACCTATACAATTTTTATGAGAGGTTCATATACCCCATAAAGCTACCATATTAGAGCCGCTGCATCGTTTGCTAGATTAGTCGAGGAAATGGCAATGGACAAAAATTATTATCCTCAGATTTGACAATTATTCATTGTGACTTGAACAAACCCTTGGTACTCACGTGCGATAGTTCAGACAGGCGTAGGAATATTACTGTCACATATTATGGAAAATGGGCAAGAGCGCCACGTAGCTATGAGTTCAAGGACACTACTCATCCACCAGAGGCGTTACTCGCAGCTGGATAAAGAAGCTGGAGCAATCTATTCAGCATAAAAAAAATCTACAATTACCTAATGGGGAGACAAGCCTTTGCTTGGTATTTTCGATTCCAAAAAACCGGTGTGTACCACTTTGTCACCATGGTTAACAAGAATTGCAATAGTCTTGATGTCACATAACTATAGTATTATATATAAACAAGATTGGAAATGCAGATGAACCCACTCGGTGGTCATAACCAAGTGCAGAAGAACCTGAACATTATATTGGCGAGATGAGTTCCCATTTAACGCAAAAGCCGTTGCACAAACAACACTAACGGACAAAATACTGTCACGGGTCATACATCATGTACTTACTGGCTGGTAAGCCAAGTTCACTGACAATCAGTTGCATGCATACTGGCTGCATACCGTCTAGAACTGTTGCTACATAACGACTGTATCTTGCTTAGTTGCAGAGTAGTTGTCCCGCCTAAACTATGGGAAACCGTATTAGAGGCCTTACAGACACAAAAACAACATAGATTTTATGTTTGGTGACACAACATCAATAATGACATAGAGGTATTAATTCAAGGTTGTCAGGCATGTCTCGAGAATTGGCACATGCCTCCGAAGTCAACGCATGAGTGAATAACACCCACTAAGCCATGGTCACGAATAAATATCGACTCTGCTGGACCGTTGCAAGATCTTTTGTTGTAAAAAAAAATCTTGATCATGTACTTTTTAAATTGTAAGTATCAAAAAATAAAACGGAAAAACTGACGGAATGTTGGTCAAAAATCTAACATTTTATTTAAAACTGAGGCAGTTACGTTTTAATTTTGAACTGTAGTTTACAGAAGGGTTATTCACGATTACATTACCGAAAAAAATCAAAGAAATCTTAATATTTATACCAGTCACAGGACTTGAAAGATCATCCACAGGTGTCAGTGTTTCAGATTTATTTTTTGATACTTATTATTTGAAAAGTACTACAAGTTTTTTTTAACATTTTTCTGATAATTGATACGACTTGGCCTATCACCGGTTCCCGACTTGACGTTGATTTCTGGGACGCTTGTATGTTATGCTCGCATTATGTCCTTAAATACAGATCAAAGACTTGAAAGTACAATTATTTGATAAATTTGTATTTTTTCTGTCCCTGGGAGTTTTTTTTTCAGCATAAAAGGTACTCTAGTTCCTTTGTATCCTTGAAAATGTGTGAACAAAATTTCATGATGATTGGTTGAGTAGTGAGGGAATGAAAGCATAACAAACAAACTCCCATTCTCATAATATTAGTTAGGATTTAAGTATATTAGATGAGAGATAGGATAAGCAAGGACACGATCAGTGAGATTTAGTTCTCAGTATCGCTGTTCATATTTATATTTCAGATGTGGCCTACAAGTTCTTCGCATACAATAAATCGACACCTCTATGCAATAACATCCTAACTAATTTTTTCGCATATTGAGTTATATAGTTCTTGTTAACTAAAAAAACACATATAATAGTTTTTTTTTACAACTTTAGAGAAAATAGTGCTCCTAAGAAACATGACATGCTTTTCTTGAACTTTATATGACTTTTTAACTTTAAATTTTGATCTCCCCTAAATACAAAAAATGGTTACAATATATACATACATGTACATGGACATACATATAGCATGGAGGTGTCGAAATATGATATATAATTAATGAGATAAAAATTAAGTAAAACGAAATCACTGTATTATATTATATAGTATATTTAAAACTTGAGTTTACAAATGTTTTTAAACTTTAATAACAATGGCAAAATAGCCAAGGTAACTCCCAAATCTATGCTTCTTCAAGCTGATGTACCACATAATATTGAATCACATAAAGCATTGAAAAAATAATTTGATCAAAAAATGCTACTTTAAATATTTATTATGAAGCTTTCTAACAATTTAAATAGTATATTTTAAATGCTGGGTCAATATCCATAGTGTGGTTATTATCCAGTCAATCGATTATTTGGAATCATTCAAACATGCACTTTCCTATCTTGTAACTGGCACAA
This sequence comes from Thaumetopoea pityocampa, assembly GCA_017165845.1. Taxonomy (NCBI): domain Eukaryota; kingdom Metazoa; phylum Arthropoda; class Insecta; order Lepidoptera; family Notodontidae; genus Thaumetopoea; species Thaumetopoea pityocampa. The sequence goes on along the minus strand of WUAW01018922.1, from coordinate 16,553 downwards.
TATAATGAAATACAATTTCAATACATAAGAATAGTTTCAATTAACCACTATTGTTGAAATATCTACAGTTATTATATTTAATAACCCGAATGACTTCCTACCACTATGAAAAATCTATTGTAAATTGATTTAGTTTATTAATTACAATAATGCATGCACAAAATAGCACTTCTGATAACAAAAAAAAATGCCACTCATCAGATCACATTTTTATGCAAGCAACTGTTTATTGGTGAATTATAAAGAAAATGTAATAATAATAACAAATATTTTTTTCTTTTCCTGTATTATTAAATACATTATAAACAATACATTTATATTAAATAAATTTTGAATAAATATTGTCAATCTACACAATTTATAATTCATTATCAATTTGAAACCTTTACTGAAAAAATAATCCTGCCATTCTGATGTCAAATGAAAATTTTGCTAAAATCCCTAAATATGTCCCGAACTACAATATTTATCAAATAAAGATTCAATACCTGAATTAGTTCATAATTTATATTTAGTACCTTGACATATTTAACATAACTAAGTGATTTTTGCCTACAGTAAACAATACAAACAAAATGACTACAATATATTGTGCATGTTTTAGACGTTTAGCTGTATATAAATATATCGTCAGCGGAAAGGAATAAGAGGAAGCGACATTTTTATCAAAACGTATTGAGTTGTATTTAGAATTTAATTATATATTCGGAATCCTTAGACTTTTGATTGATTTAGATGTTTCATTAAAAAAACGGAACATTGAATCGCGCTTCCTCAAAGTTACTATAACAGCGCTTATTCAATTTACTTTTTGCTTTCAATATAACACCAGATTTAGTTTAGCACTTCACCTGTGCGTTTATATTATATACAAGAAATATAAATAGCACTGAAAGTAATTTTATATATAGATAAGTAGTCCTTATAAAGCCCTTTAAAAAATAACTACATTATACACGGTATACTGATAAAATTTAATGGGTTATAAGATATGGAGAGTTCCTTATTCCTACACAACAAAATGTAGGTAGGAAGAAAAGGAAATGCTACTTTCAAAAAAAACAGAGCGAGTTTTGAATAGGTAAACCAAACGCATGAATTTTATTACTGGAAAATAGATGATGTCACATCTGAAACTAACATTATGAACATACTGGTGCTAATTCTGTTATAACTAAATTTAGTATCTCCTTATCTTTTTCTAATATCAAACGCTAAAACGAGATAGCAAACATTTATAATGAGTACAAACACATTTCTGTTAAACGGTTCAAAAAAAATGTTGGGTTTTTACGTATCCTTAGTCCGTATGTTCCGCGATTGCGCCTAAATCTTTAAATCTAAATCTTTTTCATTTCTAAACGAAATTGACAGCACCACAATTGTAGCTATCTCGTTTGGATTTGACATTAGAAAAAGATAGGGAGAGACTAAATTAAGTTCTGTTACCGCAGAATTACCACCTCTGTTAAACACCTACTTAATATTAACGCTGGTGCAATATTTTATATGGTTGTCTTTTTTATACTTTTCTATAGACTAAACAGATTTTTTTTTTAAATGACGAAGGTATCTATACTATTATAAAATAGTTAAATGTCAAATTTTGTAAATCAAAAATATTTAAAAAAACTACTCAGTTCAACTAATTAAGGGTTTCTGAAACCAAATCCGTCGATGTTTCTTGGTTTGTACGAGCCTCACGCAAAAACCAGCTAGATTTTGATTAAACTGTTACAGTCTTAAAGGTACTATTCCGACTTAAATACTGTGGCATATTTCATCAAAATCGGTCCAGTAAAATTGAAGATACGTCTTGATCCTTGTTTTAGTAGCCGCCGTTAAGGTACGAAAGTTCGAGTAATTCTAAGGCTTTTTATATAATCTGTGATTGTTTCGGGATTTTCCATGTAGCGGGCGGAGCCGCGGGTAAAAAAGTAATATATTATAACAAGAATATCAGAAATGCTAAATCAGGTACCGTATATATGGCCTACATGCCATATATTAATAAATATTGTAGTTTAGGAGATGTAAATTCTACTTGTGTGTATATGTTGCATTTATTCATACCAAAGACCGTTACATTAAGGTTCCAGTTGCGGGTTCAAGAAAGTGCAGCTGAATGACACGGCGGTACCCAATTAAGCTGGTTGTTTATCCAGTTTCTGCAGAGTTGATTGCTGCGGCGTGTTCACGCAAAGCTGTGCAAACTTTTGGCGGAGGTTCTGCCGTAGAGCCTGTCTTTTCTCCGTGATGTTTCTACGTGATTTGAATTCCATTACTTCCTCTATAGGAATATAACTGGTGTCCTGTTCTTCATCCGATGAACATGTCTCCTAAAATGTGCATAAATCAAACAATCAACAGCTTGAAATCAATCATCAATGTAAAGTAAACAGTGAAATGTTTTCAGTCCTTTACCCGTGACATTCTCTAGGTCATTAAACTAATGGATGCCTGGTCTACTCACGCTGCGCGCCTTAGTCCCCAACGAAATACCTTTCTTTCCCATTTGTATACATACTTTTGCATACTGCATGGCCAGCCTATTACCATTTCAAAATCATGGCTCTCTTAGCATACCACAAATAAATATTATAACTTACTAGTTTTTAAGTCTTCTACTGGATATAAGCCTAATCTACATAAAACACGCTCTTTGGAGATGGCATTAATATCCTTTAAATCATAGCATTATGTTGCCGCCAATTAACCTAGTTTGTTCCTCAACTAGTTAAAGAGTCAAAGTAGTGGATAAGGCTCTCAGCCTCCCAAAAGTGGAAATCGAAGATTTCGGGTTCTATTCCCGGCTAATGCCACGGGTTCTCCGTATTTCGGAAGCCACATAAATCAATGGGTCCCGGTAGTCTACAAGAGGAATTGTAGAGACTCACAGGGATGACGTCAGATGGCAATCGACAATCTTATACCGGCATAGTCTCATCCCCTGCAGAATGTAACAGACCCTATCGTAAGTGTTAATACTTGATCGAGAGAGAAATAAATAAAGAAAGAAAGATTCCTCAACTAATTAAACAAAAAGAGATTAACAAAGTGACGCTATTATGCCGAAATCATCATCACAGTAAAATACACAATGTAGTGAAGTGGCAAAGTCACATTTAAAACAGCCAGGAAGAAACTAATATTTGTCTTGCTTGCGGATCCGACCTTCACATCTAAGCCGAATGTATGTAGCTAGAGTGAAAACTATTATTATATAAATTTTTGATACACAGTAGGTGATAGAATACATTAGTTAATCAATTACCATTAACATTTCTTGTAGAGAAAGCGTAAACCCAGTACATAAAGTCTTGTCATTCTTAGGCATATCTAAACAGTCGCCTCTTTCGTGGTTGCAGAATCCCTCGGAACACGCCACTTCTGACCCTTCTGGTGAACTCGCAAGAGAGGATGATCCAGACATTGTTTCACAGCAACCTCCGGTGTTCCCAGATGAGTACCCGCAATCGTGGGAGTGCTCATTGGGAGAGAGGTTGCCGTTTTTGGTCCGTTTCTTTCCTGATTTTTTTGATGGCCTGCGGTTAATAGTCGAATCGGCATGACAAGACTGGCATCCGTCTCCGCTGGCCTGGTCGTAACACTGCTGATTTATGTAGACGCGCGGCGACAACAGATCTGTCGGAGTGTCTTGATCCTCTAATAAGCACTCTTCACATTGGCACTTCTCGTCAGGCTCTTCGGAATCAGCATCCTGTCACAAAAAGTATATAAATAAAATATTTAATGTAGCAAATACAGATGCCATTGTTACTTCGATAATTCAATGATATAGAGTTATGAATAATTAGTGTTTATCTATACAACCTATTTCTTTGTATTGTGTAAAGCCGAAACGCCTACAGTTGACTGTATTTTAATTTGAAAAAAAAAGTTAATTCTCAGATTATTTATGATCTAGAAAAGAAATTCTCTTTCAAATTAGATAGTAGTAACCAGTCATTGCCGCACAGAAAACAGACAAAACAGAGCTCCCAGGATGAGCAATATACATGAGAAGAACTTACCAAAACATAATGTAACTAAATATAAGCTGACTCGAAATTTTCTATTAATTTTGGGAGAAAATGTAAAATGATATATAAACCACTAGCTTTTGCTCGCGGCTTCGCCCGCGTGAATATCGGTTTTCTGCTACATGGGAAATCCCGACACAATCATAGATTTATAAAAAAAAACCTTAAATCCACTTTTACTTGACCTCTAGTACCTTAGCGGCGGCTACTAAAAAACGGATCAAGCTTTATCTTCAATTCTACTGGACTCATTTTGATGAAACATGCCCTGTTATCTAAGTATCTAATAATCAATAGAACCTTTAAGACTGTAACAGTTTAACCAAAATCTACCCGCTGGTTTTTTCGTGAAGCCCGATCAAACAAACAAACAAACTTCGACGGATTCGGTTTCAGAAGCCCTTAATTAGTCAATCTGAGTAGTTTGTTTTCTAATATCTTTGATTTTTGAAAATTTGACATTTAACAATTTTATAATAGTATAGATATTAAAGGAACTAATTAGAACTGGTTATCCTGTATAAATTTTAATTTTTGGTTTCCACAACAAAAAATAACTTTTATTGGAATAAATGACATAATTTCAGAAGTCCACCGCTGAACATGGGGCTCCTCTTTAAAAAGGAGGGATAAATTATATACCTCTCTGTCTAATTTCAAAGCAATCAGTTCAGTGATTGAAACTGGAAGATGTAAAAACACAGACAGGTAGACAAATAAACACTTTATTTTCATAACATCAATAGAGATGTGAACTGATAAGTCTTACTTTGCATTTGTTCTCGATCGCTTGCCGCTCCTTCTTCTTGCGTCGTTTAAGTTTCTTTTGTTCTTTCCTTTGTTGCCTAGACAACTCTTCCTGCGTTATTTCGTCGTATAACAGTTGTAGTTTGGACACTCCTGTCTTATGCTCGACAGCCATTTCAAACTTGCGATAGAGCGCTTCCACTGCCACCGCCGCCAGTGTTTGACATGTGCCCTCTTCCTCCCGTAGCCTTATCGAAATGCGTTGTAGCCTTTCGTATATACATATACCGAGACAAATTAATACCTGCAAACATTACAACTTAATAACAATCTCTTGCGATTTAGTATTACCTGACTTTTGACACGGTTTGCTGGGGTTTTTTTTTGCAGAATATGCGGGCTTTTGGGCGTCTTAAGATGACCGATTACTATAATTCCTGCTAACGATCAGAGTTATTGAAACACCAACTGTTTTACGCCCCTTCTGAAAATCGGAGAATCTATGGTAGTGTTAGCATGCCAGCCGGGAATCGAATCGAATCGTCTTTGGTTCGATCCCCAATTCTTGGATTCGGGACGAGGCCTTATCCACTACGCTACTATGACTTTCAAACACTGACATATAACATTGATTATATTTAGGCGTATTATATAGAGTTGTCAAAATAATCGAAAGCCCTGTTGTGGCAATTACTTGGACTTTTATGAATAAAACCCATAACAAGAATATCTGTAAGAAGCCATCGACATAACTCGCAGAATCAATGAACTGAAGTGAAAAAGGATTGTCTGTTCAAGGATTGCTTGAGTAGGCATGAATTGGTAAACATATAAGTTTCGAATAATACCCCGTTAGACAAATGATTCCTAAATGGTTAGCGTCTGAATGTGGTAAGCAGGGTACCGATGACTGTAACTCAATTCAATAGAATCAATAATATCTTCAAATATCAATAATCAATAAATCAATAGAACACCAATCAGTCTTACAGAATTAAAGCAAAACCTTCCAAAGTAAATAATATTGTATGGATAAATTAGGATTCCGTGTGTCTTGTGTACTAGACGACGATATGTTATACTTAGATAAATGCTAAAATATATATAGATAAACGCCCATGACTCTGGTATAAACATTTGTACTCATAACATAAAGTTTGTTCCAACCGGAAGTCTAACCCAGAATCGATCGACCCACAAAGTAGGGTCACTACTACTGAAACAATCAGTAATCAATTATTGTATACAATTTTATAATAATTATGTACCTCAATTCCAAAATTTTTAATTTATGAACCAATTAGAATGAATTTCGAGATGTCAACATCGAACAGGATTGTGTTTATATTAAAAAAGGACTATAAAATAAAGGAATACTAACTTCTTCTTGTGCGATTTCAAGTGTTTTAGCATGTCTCTCTCTATGGTTGCCGAGAAGTTCGGGCTCGGCCCTGGCTATAAGATGTGCGATATAGTCAGTCTTAGCTTGCAAATGTAGGTGCTTATCTAAAAGGCATCTCTTAATACCGCCGTAAAGTGCTCCAACATAACCTTTTTCCTTCTGTGGTTCTTTTTCTTCGACTAATAGCTGATAAGCTCGAAGTACCTGTAAATTAGTATCAAATTAAATATCAGGGCCCTCCCACCTTTTGTAGGAAGTGTGGACACCACACACAAATGTAAGTCTGTATATCTTACACAAAATATGCCTATCTACAATCATCAGATAGGGGTGCGGCAAAATGTTTGTTCTTGGGACACATGCGTCTTAAAATCCTAAATATATCGTAAAACATACATTGGACCAAATGAACTTCAGGAAAATATCAAGGATAAACAAAGTCGTTCGGAAGATAGCGTAAACCAGGACTGATACACTGATGCAAGCATAGGTTTCTTGATTTTTTTTCGAAGTGGTTTTTATTTACAAAATCAGAGGCGATTCATTGATTATGCATGTGTACCTGTGCCATAGTCAGCACTTGTCAACATTATGCGAACATATTATCTAATCAGTCCAGAAAAAAATGTATTGGAATGACATTTCTAATCGCCAAGTCAGTCGTGACTTATAGATTAGAAAATCATTCCAATACATTTTCTTGGTTTCCATTAGCGTTAACGATTATAGAAAGTCAACATGGCTAGAGGGGCAAGTTCGTTATGTGGCACCGACAAAATAACACCCACCCTTCTCAATGTTTCTACAAAGACCAGAGCCCTGAGGGACACAGAACAGGCAGCAGCAGTTTAGCTCTATTTTTACATACATATCTTTTCTATTTGTCAACCAGTTTAAAAAAAAAACATTAAATGTTACTTGAAGTATCTCAATATATCACTGAAAATCATATCCTAATTGGTTCAGTTGCTATAGAGATTAGTGTAAAAACTCACAGTGCGTCTGCTTACGTACACGGTATAACAAAACAGTTCACAGTCCTAATTCTTGTGTAAAGTCTGTTACTATTAAAGATCCCTTGTGAAAAGTTTCAACTCAAAGCAACTTTCCAAAACACATTTTCTCAGTATCATAAGCCATTTTTGTCGCATTGTAAGCTTTTAAGAATACTGTTTAAAATTTGATTTTAAAACTGGTTTATTTACAAGTGAAATTGTGATTTTTCAGAATATTATGTGCTAGTTAAATATTAAGCATACTGATTTTATCGATATTACTAAAATGGTTAATAAATAAAGTTGATATAATTATGCTCTTTTAATTTCATACGAGTTTTACGTAAGTTTAGATATTTCCAATCTAATCTTGCTTTTAGTGATTACTTATTAAAACTTGTTTGAATTTTAATTATAATGGTGAATGTTAAATAAGAAAAATAACTGTATTACTCATTAAGACCTGTAGAGTTTGACTACAATCAAATAATATATCTCCAAGTGCCCTAAGTAACCATTTTGTTGCAATTTTTCAAGGATTCAATAAATTTTAATTTCAAGAACGTGTGTTGTTAATTCGTCACAAATTAATAAATAATATAATATCGTCCTCAACGTGACAAGTTCATTTGTTACATCGTTCTTTTTATATAATTCCAGAAACAACATGACATAATTTCCTTTATTTTTATTAGATTGCTTTTTCACAGTAAAGGCAGTTTTTTGCAGTAGTCAATAGGTATTTTTATATTTCTAGAAAGTTTATTAGTTAATATAGTCAATTCAGCTTGAAAATACATTAATTTATATTTTAAAAGTTAGTTTTTATTTAAAAGTCGCTTTCTGTAAAGTTGCGTTATTTTTTTAGATAACTTTATTTAAGCAAAGAAGCGGTATGGCGAAGTTCGCCGCCGATAAAGTTTAATAAAAAATTCATTCGAATTTTTAAGGATTAATTAATTTTCCAATTACACCAATTACAATTTAGTGATAAGGGTTGTATAACACTACCCTTATTACCGAAATAATTGTTAAACATTGTTTATTAAAGAAAACTTACATTTAGACTATACATAGTTAAATATAAGTTTTCTTAGATTTTTGAAGAAGAATAATCCTCAGTTGAATGAAGGCGAGCGACAAAAATGGGTAGATGACGTGTTAAAATTGACTTTAGATTCATGTTTTATCCATGAGAGGAAACTAACGCCTACCGAAGTAGGCTAGTGGTAGCTTAACTTTAGCGACAGTAATTTTAACAATATATTATAGACATGAAAATTAAATCCTACACTCCGCATGGCTGCTCAGTCTTAAATAGACGACCACGGTAAACGTGTTAGCTAAAGAAGAGAACAGAAAAATTAACAAATCCACTTTTTAAATTAGTAAAATAAACATGTCCACTGCTGTTTTCTTTCATAATTATATCTGCTGATTTTTTTTTTAGTTAATGATCAAGGTTTGTGATACCAATGTTGTATCAATGTCAGTGTTATTCAAGTAACGATAAAAAAAAAAACAATTTTGTGGAGTCAGCCCCCCTAGCCAAATTGACATTCGATAATCGTTATCGCTAATAGAAAAGTAAAAAATGTATTGGAATGACACTTCTATTCGATAAGTCACGTGTGACTTGGCGATTAGAAGTGTCATTCCAATACATTTTTTTCATTTCTATTAGCGATAACGATCGTCGAATGTCAACTTGCCTAGGGGGGGCTGAAGTTTTTGATTTTTTTTTGGTTTTGAAGAAATAATAAATTAACAACTGCACCTAGTACTTTTCGTAAATATTTGCAGACCACGTACTATTGGTACATTATTGGGTATTTCGTTACGTCCAGTATATGCTAAGCATATTTGTTTATAGATATTTTTTCTTGATAAATATTAAATTTATCAAGAAAAAATTACATTATAACATACCGAGCTTTTTGATTGAGATAAACATTGCAATAAGTTTAATTCTACATCACAACAGTTTTTCTACATAAAGACGACGTGATAAGACCCATCGTCCAACGCCTTATCAACAAGATAAAAATGAAGCTATGTAATGATGCACTCATATTCTACATTATTTTACAGATATAAATATGATATGATCCTTCATTATATTTTTTTTCATAAATATTTATAAATAAAAAATAGTACATATCTCTGGTAAATAATTAATTAATTTGGTTTCATATCCTACTAATACATTACAAGTGTGTTTGTCTATTACTTGTAACATCTCATTACTTTACATTATTTTTGTAGTGCAATTTGAAAGTAGTGTTTTCTGAATTACTAGGATTATTAAATCGTATAATTTATAGATCCCACAAATAAATTATTTCAATTTGGTTAGGAAAACATGTAGCTCCCCCGCCCAATTGGAAGTAAAGGTATATTCTATTAGACTAATTTATCAAACGAAATTTAATATTCGTATACAAAAAATTATAATCAACTGGAACATTACTAGTAGAAGACATCCTACAATAGTTTGAAGGCGCCTAAGATTGCATCAATAATTTTGTAGAATAATAATTTGAACCGTGTGAAGTATTTTTATTTACCAAAATCGATTGGGTAATAATAATAATTATATGTAATCATAAAAGCACCAAGGTCACTGAACATAGCTTGCAGGATTAGTGAGCTGAGATGCCAATGCACAGGCCATACCAATACACAGAAACAAAAACTGATGAGAAGAAAGTCTCGAGTGGCGACCCCATGCTGGAAAGGGCAGCGTGAAGTGGAAGGGTAAGTGGACTGACGATCTAGAAACTAAAAGTTGTTGCAAAAATCCGAATTGTGACCCTTATGGTGGAAGCTTATGGAGCTAATTTTGTAAAAATCATTTCAGTAAATCGTGCCATATATTTACTTCTAAATCTATTTAATACTTGAGCTGTAAGTAGACTTTTATTCGGAACGCATTTAAGTCTGGGCTGAAAACTGTAGAGAACTGAGGAGGAACATAAATTAACAGACCTTAGTTTTACAATCGGCGCAAAAGCGATGTTTCCTGAGATAATTGTGTAGCGTGTCGTGGAGCGTGTTGAAGTGAACGAGTGTGACATGGTCTCGCACCGACGCGCGCATGGCGTCCCAGGCGGCGCACCACGCCGCACGCCCACCCCAACTCCACGTCGCCCAGCCCCAGCCACAGCCGGCGCCGCTGCCCGCGCTTGCACTGGCACTGCCCAACACGCCCCAGCCGCGAGCCGTACCCGCCTCCAGGGAGTGCAGGGTACATCTCTGAGATTTTTTCCACCTCGGCTGACTGAGGATTAGACATTCTATGGCCATACTGAAACAACAGATACCCTTTAGTAATGTTATAGAGAATTTAGATAATCAGGACCAAACACAACATTTCAAACAGCTTACCTGTGACCATTTAACAAAGTAGCCAATGACTGCGGATGAGTAATTTTGTCTTCTCTAACTGTCATTATCTCATCTGGTGTTAATACTAATGGATCTAATGTGGGATGACCTGATTTGCATAGTTGATAAAAAAGGCGTTCCACACTGCAACATAATAATAAATGTTATATTAATAAAGTCACAATGAGCTATTATTTTTATTAATATGCACAGAATAATTGTTCAAGGTCCATTATAAATAAAACGTGTAAATGCTATGCCATGAAAATATTGTGGTTCTACAAATCAATTATTACTTTTGGATCACTCCTCATGTATTTGTCAAAATTAGTTTCACAAATAATCTGTTATTTTTTTATTAATATGCAAGGATTTGTAGCTTAATCAGTGGTCGATATTGGAGTTGATAGTGAGATTACACAATGCTTTCCGCAGCTGGGTATTTAGATGGGTTAACCATTCCAACATCTAGACCCTTAGTTCCCAAAGTGGTCCAGGTGGACCCCCCCGGAGACAAAAAGTTTGGGAACTTCTGATGTAATTCATAGATTATCCAAATTATAAGGAAAATTTTCTATCCACATAATGACATGTGACTTAAAATTGATATCATCTAAATATAATCACCATTATTGTCTTTTTTCTATACTAGCTTTTGCCCGCGGCTCCGCCCGCATGAATGTGTTTTCCGCTACATGGAATATCCCGACACAAAAATAGATTTATATAAAAATCCATAAAACAACATAAGCATCGACGGTTTTGGTTTCAGAAGCCCTTAATTAGTTGATCGGAGTAGTTTTTTTTATCTTTGATTTTTGATAATTTGACATCTAACAATTTAATATTATGATATTCAATTAACCCATTTGTATCATGACTCTACTTAAGCTGCCTCGCTGAAACATCAGCGGCGTTAACTGACAACTGGCTCGTATCACCGCGCGTGGGCGATCTTATGTGCAGTAAAAGACATCCAAATTATTTGCGGGGTTTATTAAAACTGCACTATAGAAAACCATTGCTACACAAAGTTACATCACAAATATCGCGTTTTAATATTTAGCAACTACTAAGAAAAAACTATTGAATGTTCGCGGGTTATTCTGCACTGGTGATAGTAGATAGTCGCGGACTCGCGGATTATTCCGCGCTTGGTATTAGCAGCCAGTGGCGGTTCGCAAAATGTTCCGCGCTTGGTGACAGTAGACAGTCGTAGCTCGCGGAATATTCCGCGCTTGGATGTAAATGGGTTAATGTTATATATTTTCGTCAACTTGGAGGGCAATGGAGGTAAGCCACGAATTTTGCAAAATGGAGTTAATTTACTATGTTATTGAGAAGTGCCCAAAGATTATATGTATCAAACAAACTAACATATAGCTTGCGAAAAAGCATTATTTTGTATAAAAATAGTGGTCAATAGGCCTAAGCCACACTACTTCAAAACTATTACCGTATTAGCCCGAATATGACGCGATATTTTTTGACCATTTATTTTCCATTAAAAAATCGACTCGCGCTAAATTCGGGGTTTAAGTAATGTAATATAAACAAGGACATTTTCCTACAAAGGTTGAAACGCGACCAGGGGTATACAAAGTCAGTACTATAATGACGACAACTCTTTAGTAAATAATACTCCAATTATGAAAGTATGGATAATATGGGGAAGTTTCATTACGCAGTTGTGCTTTTTAATTTAGGCGTATTGTAATCATTCTGAAAAACATTTCCGTTTTTTTGTTGTTACTTGCGTAATATTAATTTTTTTACATTACTTAATTTTATGGACATGAATGTAACCTGTGTTATTAGCTATAATTACTTAAATAAATGCGTATCTAATTGAATTTTACTTTCTTTGAATTCTTTTATGAGTATTATTTTTTTTAAATATCTTTATGAAAGTTTCGGAGTCGCGTTATATTCGGGCTAATACGATATTTTTGGACATTCTTTAATTGAAATATTTATTAAGTATGATTTTCAATAACCTAGAAAGAATAAATCAACTCTCTACTAAAACATAAGGTAATGTTTTACAATAGGTCGTCCTGGGTGTATTAACTTGAAGGAATTTCTAGACACAGTGGTTATTTTTAAACAAGCATAACTCGAAAATATAATCCTGTGGAATAGTTCCATTGCCCTCCAAGATGACAATATCTGTATAAGATAGCATATAACCATACTGGAAGAGGCATCCTTGTATAACGAAAACAATAGATATCCAACTGTATAATAATTAGTGATGGGCCGAATGTGATTTGTGCCGAATTCGAAATTCGGCCGAACATTCGGTTAAAATAAAAAATTCGGCCGAAATTCAGTTTAATTTCACCGCATTTTCTTACATGAATTGTTGCTAGATGCACTGGTAGCCCTGAGTCGACCAGTCATCGGCGTGTTGCGTGTGTTTACATTAACAAATTAATTGTTTTAAGTGGATTCATGAGGTTTAAATTAATGAATTTTATTATTTGCTTGTTGCAAAGATGAATAAAAGGAAAAATCAAGTGTTTGGACATTTTATACAGAAATTGATTAGCAAAATAAAATGAAATGTACTATATGTGTTATGCTAATATCTCTTGGTGGTAGTGGCCATTCAGCATCTACTTCTACATTGACCAACCACATTCATGTGAAGCATTATCGAGAATTTGCACAATTACAACACCTGTTCATATGATAATCTGATTCTACCTTCAACTCGAGCCTTAGTTCCCAAAGTGGTCCAGGTGGACCGCCAGGGGTCCACGGGAGACTCGACGGGGGTCTACGTTGGCGTACGCAAATTTCCATAGTTAGATCTAACCTTCACATTTTTTGTTGAGTTTTGGGAATATGGTAGAAATGTAGATGCAGGGGGTTCACTGGAACCAGCTAAATTTTGAAAGTGGTCTATGAGAAAAAAAATGTCTGGGAACCTCTGAACTAGAGTTTCAATGTCAAACACTACTGATACTGAGGCACCTACAACGATGGATTTGATGAATCCATCGTTGTAGGTGCCAGGTGCCATCGTTGTACGTCAAGCGTCCATTGAAGGCTAATTTGAAAGCAAGTGGAAAATAGATGACCCAAGCGCTAAACAAATTCACAAATCAATAGCAGAAATGATCACGATAGATAATAAACCTATGTCTATTGTAGAAAATACTAAATTTAATTGGTTGATAGTTGTATTAAAGCCCAAATACCAGATACCCAGCCACATATACTGAAACTGTTCTAGTTCAAATGAATCAATAATTATTAATGATTAATGATTTGACGGGCCTCGTGGCGTATCGGTAGTGATGCCGACTGTCATTCACGAGGTCGCGGGTTCGATCCCCGCACAGGACAATTATTTGTGTGA
>WUAW01018912.1:4355-22458 GCA_017165845.1 Thaumetopoea pityocampa | reverse complement strand
ATTATTATTATTTGAATGTATGTCAAATTTATTATAATATAATTTTAACGAGTATATTAATTATATTTAACTGAGTACACTGGTGGTCTAGTGGTGCCAGACGCGGTTTGCGATCAAAAGGTCGTGAATTCTATCCCGGTTCAGTACAACTGTGTTAATTCTAACTCAGGTACGGTCTACATTATAGATACCAATGTAATTAACGGAAAAGGACAACTTTGTGAGGAAACCTGCATGCCCGCATGGGTGTGTGAAGTCTACCAACCTGCACTAGGCCAATGTGGTAGACTATGGGCTTAATTCCCCCCTGATTTGGAGAGGTCCGTGCCTCTGTAGTAGCGACGAATATGGAATTGGGATGATGAGTACAGTCAAAAGATTATCATAATTTAATCCAGTCGTTACAGTGAGTCATTCGCTGTGCATGCGGTACGCCCATGAAACTCGCTTCCTCATTCTATTCGTAAAAGCTCTTCTCTGAGTGTTATCAGAAAAACAGTTAAGGAGCACTTTCTCTCAAAATGACATATGTATGTATGTGTTTTAGTGTGTTTCGGTATTTGTATATATGTATGTATTTGTATGTATGTGTGCATGTGAGTTTTTTTGTCCCTAGTACACTGGATCCTATCTTCTAATCTCAAATATTTTTTACACTCTAAGGTTTGCTGGAAGAAAACTCAATTTCGAGTTAAGCTCGCCTTTGTACATTTTTTTTCTTTATTTACAAATGTATTTATCGGTTTGTGTACAATAAAGATAAATAAATAATCAGCCCGAAGACGCGCACTGCTGGACGCAGACCTCCCCCGGTGAGCTCCACAATTATTCGGCCGTCTGCATCCAACGTTGACCGGCGACTGTAGGTAGATCACTAGCCTCCTACCTAGAAGTGCGTCAAGAAAAGGTAGGTCTCTAGTTAAAACCAAAAATTCAAAGCAATAGTTCAGTGGTTGCCACTCAACCACTCTCAGTCTCAATATCTCAATCTGTCAACTCAAGCCTTTGAGAGTAAACGAATCAATGTACAGACGAACGCACAAAAGAACGGCAGTGAGTTTATCTCTCTATTTGTCTAACGATCTGTTGTTGTTGTAGTTGTCCTCAGCGCCAACTCACGCTTCAGCCGCTATTTCGATTGCGAAGCCGCGGTTAAAAGCTAGTAATTAATATAAAACTAAGCATACATAACTAAGTATACTAAGAAGCTACCTATGCAACTAAGCATTGGCTTAAAAATATTTTGCAAATTAAGTTTGATCTATCCTAAGAATCTTCGTGTCCTACATTAACGTGAAGTTGTGCAACTTAGCGCGTTTTATTTCACGGCGGCAAGATGGCGCCGGTCGCGCATGCGCAGACGTTAGCCCACAGAGTACACATCCCCACAAATATAAAATCGAAAGTGCGTTTGTTAGCCTCTCCCTGTTTGTTACACCTTCCAGCTTCAACGGCTGAACAGATTATTTTGAAATTTGACAGGCGGGTAGATTATTACAAACGGTATTGCTATTATAAAGGTTATTACGGGCGAAGTTGCGGGTTTCATCCTCTCGAGAGTTCTTCCACAATCAATATCATCAATTCGTGGAAGTCCACTGCTGGACATGGGCCTCTTCCTCAAAAAGGAAGGATTTGCCATAAGCTCCGCACTTGGAAGGCGTCTTGAAGATTGCAGTAGATTTTGATTTCATAACAGTATAACGCTCCTGCCCTTTATCCTTGTACATCCCTGTGCCGGTTCTTACAGCACCCACGCTTTTATTGTGCCACTTTCACAATATTGCTTATTCATGTTGCCAGAAGGCTAGAGCCTTCTAGTCTGTTTTCATCCGTCGATTAGAGGATTAACTACTCGGATTCGCCCACTAGTTAACGTGTGTAATTATCTAGGTTGACGGCATTGTGATCGTTTAGCTATAATATTGCGAATACTTGCGACGCGGTATATGGGACTCGACTAAAAATTGTCGATGGTGCATATGTCTCGACGAATGAACTATACCTAGATTGATATACGTACACGCTTCCCTTTCTGACTAGAGTCAAGTTAACTAAAGAAAGGTTTTATAGAAATAATCACTATCATACTCAGTTCACACTCGGCCCCACTGCAGGCGCATGGAACAACCGCAATCAGTAGGGGGATTAGGCCACGCTGGCCTAGTGCGCGTTGGTAGACTGCATACACCCATACGGGCATGCAGGTTCCCTCGTAGTCTTCCTTCTCCGTCGAGTACATTAGTGTCTACTGTCTATAATATAGATCCTTAGTTCCCAAAGTGGTCCAGGTGGACCCACAGGGTTCCACGGGAGATTCAACGGGGGTCTACGTTGGCGTTCGCAAATTTCCATAGTTAGATCTAATCTTCACGTTTTTTGTCGAGTTTTGAGAATATGGTAGAAATGTAGCTGCAGAGGGTCCACCGGAACCAGCTAAATTTTGAAAGTGGTCTATGAGAAAAAAAAGTCTGGTAACCTCTGATATAGACTATGCATGAAATCATTTCTAACAAAATGAGTATCTGTTACCTGATTAATAAATATATATTTTAATACACAGTCACGCAGTGAGCAATGAAAGAGCTATACTCGGAGTTTTCCTGCGAGATAGGATCCGTAATGAGATAATCCGCAGGAGAACTAGAGTCGCCGACGTGGTTCAAAGTATGGCAAAGCTGAAGTGGCAGTGGGCGGGGCACAAGGCTCGCAAGACCAATAGACGTTGGGGTCCTAAAATGCTGGAGAAGCGACCCTTAACCGGAACTTGCGGGCAATCGGTGGATTCAGGCGGCTTATGGCTGCATTCATTGGAGGAAAACATTCATTCGTTGTTCTTTGTTCATTCTTTGTCCAACAGTGGACGTCTGTGGGCTGCTATGATAATGATGATATTTTAACAATTGTTTTTATAATAATAATCTTATTAATAATTCAGTGTGCTGTGTTACATTATAGCATTGTTTTCTCATAATAAATTTGATAAATAGATAAGGAATATTATAATAAATTGCCTTTTATATTATAATATATTTGCCTTTTGTTTTATAATATATTTGCGCGAATATTACGTTAAATTAAAATTAATGAATGATTAATTCATTAATATTAATTTATCCGCGAATTAAGTTTTATAATTTTCAAATGGAATTAATTAAAAAATTTAAAATATTATCATATTAAGTTGTGCAATGCTAATCTGATATTTGTTTATATGTTTGTTGGTATGTTTGTTCGAGCTCCACGCAAAAAACCAGGTAGATTTTGGTCAATTCAGCTTGTTAGCAAAATTCAGCCTGTGGAAGTCCACCATTGGACATGGTGGAACCCCCGTAAAAGGGGGGATTTGTCTTGTAACCTCCTCGCTAGGCAGGCGGCCACACAGCCATGCTGTCGCGATGCCACAGACTAAGTTGTATGTAGACAATGTCAGCTAGTAACATTCGAGATGTTCTCCAGGGCTCGGCCTTTAGATAAACACATGATTACTTTACTAGGTCACCTCAAGTATCGCCCGGCTCAACTAGCGTCCCATTGACGTCACTACAGTATGATACCCAATAGCATATAGCGCATGTCAAACTAACTGATAATGCTCGCACTGCGCGTGCTCTGAATACTGATAGCAATGCTATTGATTAGAACAGGATAATAATGTTAGATGTTTTTTTTATATTAGGGCTGGATGCTTCTGTGCGCTGTTAGACCCCACCGCTTCGAAAGTGTTTTTATTTTATAAATTACTCATTATGCTGGAAGGCAAATTTCTTAAAGTCACTTTACTACCAAAGGCTTTTAAACACTTTAAAAAAAAGGTGTAATTTACACACTTCAGTAGTCTCAGCTTGGATAGCGCGATTTTTAGTCGAATGCGAAAACGGGCATTCGACTAAAATTCTGATTGGTACTTGGACTACTGCTAGGTTACTACTGGGCTGCAACTGGTGTGATCCCGCGGTGCCAACTTTTTTTTTATAAATTGAGGCTGCCAAATCAGCAGCACTAAGCATTGGGTCTAATGAGTGCATTCGTTTACTCGTAGACCTAAGAGCTGTCGCCCACTATTGCGACACTTCGCCGCGTCGTTGCGTATAAGGCCTTTTGTACACACGAATACGCAAATATCCGATATCAGTGTTGTATTTTCACGTCGCAAACAACGCCGCAAGCGACCTCATCCGGCTAATCGCCTGAGATTGGTGTCGCCGATGAATAAACAAAATATCGGCGACGCGTGCTTGTCTACGAAGCCCCTTACAGATGTACCTACAGCTACAGTCGCAAAACTTAATCAACTCGTCGTACATGCATTCATGTTAGTAATGTTCAAATCCGCTATATTATGAAAGCGCGCTATGGACCACAAATTATATTTTTCTGGCACACTGTCTTATACGTTATGATATAGCGCGCTGTGCAATGACGTTTAAGCTATATAACCACCACTAATCCATGTGTACAAAGGACCTTAGGCGCTGCGCCCACGTGAGTATCCTGACACGTGACCTAGCACGTAACTTGCCACTCGTCACTTGTGTGTACGAGTGGCGTATTTAGCCCGCGTCCACCTGATGACCTGTGTGTACGAGTGCCGTATTTAGCCGACGTCCACGTGATGCCCTGTGTGTACGAGTGTCGTATTTAGTCGGCAACCACGAGATGCCCTGTGTGTACGAGATCCGTATTTAGCCGGCATCCATGCGATGCTCTGTGTGTACGAGCGCCGCAATTAGTCGGCATCCAAGCGATGACCTGTGAGTACGAGCACCGTATTTAGGCGTCAGCATGATGCCGTTTGATAACCGGTTCAATCTGCTTCAAACTGTCACTAGCTAATACATACTCATATTTATATTGGATTAATTTCAATTTATAATACTGGCAAAATCTCCAAATATATTGTTATGTAACACTTGATATATATTGTATACCCGCCTGTAATGCGGGAGACCGGGGTTCGATTCCCCGCCGGAGAGCCAGGGAAAAGGGCGTGAGTGTATGTATGTGTGTATGTATGTAACACTTGAATGAGAAAATCCGAACATCACTTTACCGACATGCAGTGTGCATGCTTACTTCGCGGCGCGGTGTACCGTTCAGTAGCGTTAGTTCAGTGGAGCGGACTGCAGTAACGAAGAGGTTAACTGTGCCATTTTAACTGTATCTATAGGCAAAGTGGAGTTTGTGGATGGATCGCAACCCGGGGGGCGCCCATTAATCACGTGATGTTTTTTAGCAACTTTTTAACCTCCACCCCCTTCCTTGGTGATACGTGGTGAGGTTTTATTAGTCTATTAGTAGTAGGAGGTTAGCAGGTGCTAACCTCCTACTACTAATACTAAGGGAGGTCCCTTCCCTACCTAAATCACGTGTAGTTTTTTGGTATAAAGTTTTTTAAAATTACGCTCCATTTTTCGGTTTACAAATCGCGCGCTTAACGATAATATAAAAAACTACGCGTGATATCTCACTACACTCTCCACCTACCCCCTTGTGACATTTCGTGATTTTGTCCGAATCCCCCCCCCCCCCACCCCCTTTCGAGTCTCACGTGATTAATTGACGCTCCCATAGGGAGCTTTAGATAAATAGATTTTTTCTTCATTGCTAACATGTAATGGCATATGCAATATAAAGTGCATATTTAACTTACAGTTAGCATACGAAAATATGCAGAAATATGTGGGATCAACACTGTAAATTGCATTCCTGTAAAGTAGCGATTTTGTAGATGTGACATTGCTCTACGATTAATTAAGAGCTTCTGAAACCGAATCCGTCGATGTTCGTTTGTTTATTTGTTTGTTCGTTTGTTCGGGCTTCACGCAAAAACCAGCGGGTAGATTTTGATTAAACTATTATAGTCTTAAAGGTACTATGCCGACTGAAGGAATGCGGCCTGTTTCATCAAAATTGGTCCAGTAGGATTGAAGATACAGCTTGACGCCTGTATTAGTAGCCGCCGTTAAGGTACGGGAGGTCAAGTAAAAGTGGTTCTATGCCTTTTATATAAATCTATGTATAGAGATCCATGTAATGGAAAATCGATAACCACGCGGGCAGAGCTGCGGGCAAAAGTTAGTATAGTATACAGCGCTACTGTGGTATAATGAAAGCACCTATCAGATGTCAAAACACTGACTTGTACACTTGTGACTTGTATGCTTTGGGGGTCTACCCAAAAGTGGAAAACATTACAAGTGGTCTACAAGACAAAAAGTTTGAGGACCTCTGGTCTAACTGGTCGAAGATCTACCCAAATTGGTTTTTTTTTATTCAGGTATACTCGAAACATCGGACCGAGCACGGTCAGTCACCTAAGTATTAGAGCAAACCTTGACCAAATTAAAAATTGTAATGTACCTTTCTGCACGCTCTGGTGAATTCACTTTTAATTTAAAATCTGCACAAAAAAATTATTCCAAATTTAAACATGTTCATAATAATCCGTTTACTGCTTTATAGCGGACTAGTGAGTGAACTACCTTATCTGGGATCGTAGTACCTATGAATAATATGATTTTGTTTTGTAAGTCGAATTTATTTATTTTTACACAGACCTTGTATACTGAAGAATTGGGGTAGGCAGAGATCACTTCTTTCCACTTGCTACGTGCAGTGGCTATCAGTAGCCCACTTTTCGCCTCCGCTGGAAACGAGACGTGTCGGGTGGCGAACCACGACGCCGCCTTTTTTAAGGTCCTAAAACGTTAAAGTTCTTAATTGCGTTCCCACGAAAAGGAAAGCAAGGAAAGAGGTTGAGGTAGGGAAGGGGTATTGAGCAAGGAATATGGAATTTGGGAAAAGGACTATAGGATACTATCTCGGAAGGAATAGCAAGAAACAGTAGTAGCTCGGGTGGCCGGGGTCGCTTACCCGTATACTTAAGTCTATTTGCCGGACAGGCAAAAAGACCAAGTACTCCCTGACCATTATCGCCTGTTACGCGGGAGACCGGGGTTCGATTCCCCGTCGGAGAGCCAGGAAAAAAGGCGTGAGTGTATGTATGTATGTATGCACCTTGTATCTTTACTATCTTACTTGGTCGAAGGTGTCCATGGGAGCGAGTTCAATATTCCCCCAGAGAAGTCTTAGTTGGAACCTGGAGCCCGTCACGTGTATCGATGAAGGTAGTCGTGAAATTTTTATTCAGTTGCAAACTCCCCATGTAGCTTGGCTGGATTAGTCCTAAGCAAAAAATATCTCTATTAATAACTAACTAACTACGGTGACGCAACGACCCGAATTGAGTGTTGGCCTCCGACACCAGATCACGCCACGCCTCTCGATCTTGCGATAGCTCTCTCCAGTCACTGGCCTAGGTTAAGCAGACATTGTTGACATTATTGGAGAGACCAAAGCGGCTAGGCTTCAGTGGTTCGGGCACCTAGAGAGAATGGGACAAGATCGTGCCGTGAAGAGAGCGTACTTGGGATAACCAAATGGGAGACGCCCGGTTCGACGTTCTAGATACCGCTGGAAAGATGTAGTAGCTCAGGATCTCTATTAATAATTAAAGATAATTTTACATATCAGAGTATTTCATTTTTAAAGAAATACAAGCCCTCGGAGTAAAATATACCATACATACACTCACATACACACACATACATTCACGCCGATATTCTATAAGGGTAGGTAGAGACCATAGTACTTCCTACATACATACAGTTACGCCTCTTTCTCATTGGTGTAGGCAGAGACCACTTCCTTCCACCTGCCACGATTGTTTAATTTAGCAAAATGGCTATCTGCAGCCCACATCTCTCTCCCGCGAGCAACGCGACGCGTCGAGCGGCGAATCACGACATCGCCATTCTACAAGGTTCGAAAATGTTAAATTTCCTCATTGCGTAGGGAAGGTGTATTGTGTAAGGAATATGGACTTTAGGAAAAAGGACTATAGCATATATGGTAGGACTCTACTATCTCGGAAGGAGTAGGACGAGACAGTATAAGCTTAGGGGCACGGGGACGCTTACTCGTATACTTAAGTCTATTTGCCGGAGAGGATAAAAGACTAAGTACTCCCTGACCAAAAAAAAATATACTAATTTTACAAATAATATGTATTACCGTCATGTCAAGTACATGGCAATTGTAATAAGTTGCTGTATGGTGACAGTATAGTAATGGTGTTACTCCATATCTTCCGCGGTTGCTGTGAGAACCAGCTGAGAACCACATAGCGTCTTTAATCCTTTAAAGACGCTATGTGGTAGCGCTTCAATGTTTACTTCTTAATGGCAGTTCCAGTTAATTCTAATCAACATCAAACTACATCGAACATATCAACAGTCAGATCTAAGGACGTAAAAAAGATCTGGTGATTCCAAAGGTGTCATTTAAATCTATATGCTATTATGAAATTGTTAAATGTCAAATTTAAAAAATCAAAGATATTTAAAAACAAACTACTCTGATCGACTAATTAAGGGCTTCTGAAACCAGATCCATCGATGTTTGTTTGTTTGGGCTTCACGCAAAAATCAGCGGGTAGATTTTGATTATAAGGTTACAGTGTTAAGGTCACTATTTACGACTTAAATAATGCGGCATGTTTCATCAAAATCGGTCCACTAGAATTGAAGATACAGCTTGATCTCTGCTTTAGTAGCCGCCGTTAAGGTACGAGAGGTTAAGTGGTTTTATGTCTTTATATGAATCTACTATGATTGTGTCGGGATTTCTCATGTAGGAGAGAATGACATTCACCCGGGCGGAGCCGCGGGCAAAAACTAGTTTCGAATACAATTCTATATCATCCAAAATGCGGCGCGGTCAATTTTTCCTTCCGTATAGTCGTGGATAAGTCAAAACACCTTTACGAGTTCAGTCTGGTGACGAACAGTCGCTTGTAGACGGCCGCCGAGGACGTATGTGTTGCACATCGATTGCAATAAAGTTTAATCGATTCAAAATCGTATTACTAGCAAATCGACTGTGTTCAGTGCTGTGATTTTTTTAGTGTTTTAAAACATACGGGTGAGTTTTTTTTTTATTATAATGTATTGCCTTTAAATGGTTAGTTGTTTCTAATGAGGAAATCAAAACACGTATAAGAGTTTGTAATTACTGAGTGTGGTATATTATTAGTGAATTATATTTGATTTTATGGTTTTACCGTATTACATTGGCTTCCGGCTTCGGTTAGTTCCTTCGATATTTTTGTTTGCATCTTTTATTATTTAAAATTTCGTTAGAATGTTATAAACCATGATAATTTTTTATACCGAAGTTATATTTTAAGTTCTATATCTATGATTATCTTGATTGAGTATAGTCGAACAGGTTTATGTTTTGCATGCGGCTTCGCCCGCGTATTTGGTTGAAATAATATTAAAATTGAATTATTATCTCGCAGCATTGCATTACCGCGATAAAAAGTTACCTGTACCTAAGATATAGGATGCTTTTTATCCTGGTAATACAATCCCTTAGGATAATAGTTCAGTTTTAATATTATTTTAAACTGGATTAAGATCCAGTACATGGTCAATCTGTGTGGCAACTTTTATCCAAATCCGTTAAGAGGCTTTCGCGTGATTGATTAACAAACATTCTAACATCCATACAAACTTTCACATTTATAATAATATATAGTAAGTTATAGGTATAGGTATATTGGTTATGAAATATGTAAAGGAATGGGATCGTGTTTCGACGTGAATGCTAACTACCAAAAGTAATATTCAGTATCTTTTAGACGGAAGAGATCGCGTATTGCTCAATGTATGTGCATTACAAGTATATATTTCTTGTTTTGTCTTTTACTTTAGATTCGCCTGTATTTAAAAATTACGTATACTATGTACTAGCTTTTGCCCGCGGCTCCGCCTGCGTGAATGTCGGTTTTCCGCTAGATGGGAAATCGCGACACAATCATAGATTTATATAAAAAGCCTATAAAACCACTTACTTGACCTCTCGTTCTTTAACGGCAGCTACTAAAACAGGGATCAAGCTAAATCTTCAATTCTGCTGTACCGATTTTGATGAAACATGCCGCATTAATTAAATCGGAATAGTACCTTTAAGACTGTAACAGTTTAATCAAAATCTACCCGCTGGTTTTTGCGTGAAGCCCGAACAAACAAGCAAACATTGACGGATTTGGTTACAGAAGCCCTTAGTTAGTCGATCTGAGTAGTTTGCTTTTAAATATCTACGATTTTTGAAAATTTAACATTTAAAAATTTTATAATAGTATAAGTTACGCAAGTATATAACGTTCGGAGATCATGGTCTGTTGAAAAATTAAATGATTTAATTAACTGTACTAAAAGAAACTGCCTAAGCAGGGCACTCTTCGAGCGTCGTATGCTTCGCGGAATCTCAGTTCCTACCGCATTGGCGACAAATATTCCCCTTGCATCCACCCTTATTCAGATAATCACTGAAGCAACAGTCGCTAGTTATTGCCCAAGGAAGTCCATGGGTGATTCTTCCACTCGTTCTCTTTACCCAGGCATGCACGGGACGCGACTCTATGGGGTCTTCTGTACTGTTTCAATTATTCTTGGCCTTAGTGTTCTTACAGCAGTTCTTTAAATACAGACTGCATTAGGTTGCAAATACGGTAGTTGACTCAATTTTTTATATTAATTTTATCAACAACATAATACGCTATATCTATACTATTATAAAATTGTTAAATGTAAAACATTGTAAATTAAAGACATTAAAAAAACTATTCAAATTGACTAATTAATTAAAGGCTTCTTAAAACAAATGCATCAATGTTTATTTGTTTGTTTGTTCGGGCTTCATGTAAAACCAGCTAGTAGATTTTGGTTAAACTGTTAGTCTTAATTGCGTCTTTAACACTGCGGCATGTTTCATTAAAATTGGTCCAGTAGAATTGAAGATACAGCTTAATCCCTGCTTCAGTAGCCGTCGTTAAGGTACGAGAGTTCTAAGGCTTTTTATAAAAATCTATAATCGTGTCGAGATTTTCCATGTAGCGGAAAACTGACATTCACGAGGGCGGAGCCACGGGCAAAAGCTAGTACAATATAAAGTAGTAATAATAAGTATAAATAAGCTGTAAATTAGTTCAGTAATAAGTTAAATCCTTTCAAATTTGGTAGTGCGAGTAATCATCAAGTTATAAAAAAGGATGCACATACTGTTTTATGACGTCACCTCCGTTATGGTGCGAGCATACGAGAGAGATAGCGAGACGTTCACTCTTCTTCATACCCTTTTTAAAATACAAATTACTACCTCATTTTATCACTGATTCCGGTACTGTTTTAACGGAAATGTTTCTTTTTAATGGTATTTTCTGTCGCGTATAGAATAACGTAAAAATTCAAACATAGGAAACTAGCCTATTTTTGTAACGGTTAAGGGCAGAAAGTCTTCTGGTTAGAGGTATGCCAGCCCTAGAACCTTCATTCACGGTCCGGCCAACACATCACAATAGCACAGTAAGTGGTCTATAGTTTTCATTTCCCGTTGTATTTGACAGAATTGGACAGATTCATCTTGTATAGATGTGTGTTAGTGCTCTACGGGCCTGTAAGTGCCACTACAAAGAAACGTCATTGTCGATCCCGAGTGGTTTTAAAATAGTCCTTATGCGCCGTTCTCGTTTAAACTTTTTGATGTTACTAATTTTAGCACTAGAAAAGAATAGAATCTATTACTATTATAAAATGGTTAAATGACAAATTTTCAAAAATCAAAGATATTTAAAAACATACTACTCAGATCGACTAATTAAAGGCATCTGAAACTAAATCCATCGATGTTTGTTTGTTTGTTCGGGATTCACGTAAAAACCAGCGGGTATATTTTGATTAAAGTATTACAGTCTTTAAGGTGCTATTCCGGCTTAATTAATGCGGCATGTATCATCAAAATCGGTCCAGAAGAATTGATTATACAGCTTGACCCCTGTTTTGGTAGCCACTGTTAAGGTACGAGAGGTCAAGTAAAAGTATATAGCACTTTATATAATAATTGTTATTACTAAAATGTGTTAAGCTGGTATGTAATAAAAATATGTTCTACTAGCTTTTGCCCGCGGCTCCGCTCGCGTGAATGTCGGTTTTCCTCTACATTGGAAGTCTCGTAACAATCCTAGATATATATGAAGCCTTAGAACCATTTTACTTGAGCACTCGTATCTTAATGGCGGCTACTAAAATAGGGATCAATCTGTGTCTTCGATTCTACTCGACCGATTTTGATGAAACATACCGTAGTATTTAAGCCGGAATTAGTACCTTTAAGACTAATACTTTGACCCAAAGTCTACCAAAAGTTTATTACGTGAAGCTCGAGCAAACAAACAAACAAATTAATTAGTCGATCTGAGTAGTTTTTTTAAATATCTTTAGATTAAGAAATTTGACATTTAACAATTTTATAATAGTATATAGACTTGTTTGTCAAACAATTTCATGGCCTCATTTATCGTAATAATTAAAGATTAGTAATGACTTACTGTAATCGCATTATAAGAAGCGTTGCATCCTTATCGGAAATGAGTAACAATTGCGTAATATATCGGCGCATGCGCACAGTGGATTGCATGTACTAGTGATAATATTTAAATTATATTTATGCATTTGTACATGTACCCACACGAGGCAATTACGAAACACTATTTATTTACAGTCAGTTGGGTATTTTGATTACTGATACGGGTAGCGGCAGTGACCCCGTTCTCTGTGCCATTGAGTTCCGGGTTCGAATCCCTGTATCTAAGTCGTTGACGTATTGTATTTATCTATATGTGAATTAGTATTTATCTATATATGTACATATATCGTTGTCCAGTACCCAGGATATCCTAGTTTCAAATGTTTAAGGACCTAGATCAGTGTGTGTCAGTGTCCAGAATATTATCTATCTATACCAGAGGTTCCCAGATTCTTTTCTCATAGACCACTTTCAAAATTTAGCTGGTTCCGGTGGATCCCCTGCAGCTACATTTCTACCACGTTCCCAAAACTCGACAAAGAATGTGAAGATTAGATTTAACTATGGAAATTTGTGTACGCCAACGTAGACCCCCGTCTAGTCTCCCGTGGACCCCTGGGAGTCCACCTGGACCGCTTTGAGAACTAAGGATCTATACTATTATAAATATATTAAATATCAAATTTTAATAAATCAAACCGAAGGTTCCTTTAAGAACCGGCCAAGGGATGTTCCGGGATAACGAGCACCAGCGTCATCCTGTTACTCAATCAAAATGTACTGCGATCTCGAAGACGCCTGCCAAGCGTGGAGATTATGGCAATCCATGGCACCCAGCAGTGGACGCTCGCGAGCTCCTGATAATGATGATCATGACGATCATGTTGACGTCACACGTTATTAAACAGATTATCGTCGCGATTATAACGATTACTAACGATGCGACATTTGTATCGGACGTCACCGTGGAGTCACGTGACGCACAGACCCCTGTTTTTGTTTTTTTTTTTAAATTCTTTATTGATTATTGTAAAAATATTGAAAAATATATTATTGGCCGTGTGGTGACGGCTTTAGAATATCATTGTCACCACCCCCTCACTTCCCAGGGAGTCGTAAGAGGCGACTAAGGGACAATGCACAACATGCATCAGTGCAAGAGAAGGAAAACTCGAAACGAAACGTCTGTGCCAACCCGTCTAGCCAGCGTGGTAACAGTAGGCTTTATACACCTCCAATGATATTATTATCATATAAATATATTCTAGTTAATTTTATATGATTTTCTAACAGACAACCTATTATCGGCGTAATTTATTTATTAGCCATTAACTGTCATGAATCTTGAAAGATAAATCTTGCTATGTGGCGCCGGCATAATAAGAGCGTCATTTCGTCCCATCCCGTGGATGCTTGGGCAGTCGTGTTGTGTGTCGAATCATCCAATACCTACTGCGATCCAAGACGCTCGTGATCAAATTTGAAGATTACGGCAAATGCCTTACTTTTATGGAGGAAGCCCATGACTAGCAGTCATCTTCTACGGGCTTATGATAATGGTAATGGTCAAATTATTACACATAAAAGTTTCCTTAATCTTACATTTAATATCCCGTTTATATGTTGAGTATGGCGATCCAAAGATGTCAAGAACACTTCGTGTATAGAAGTAGCCTCGTTGTAAAATCTTCACACCCTCACAACTAACGGGACACAGTCCTGTCTCATGTGTAAGTGCTGAACCCTGGACCCGTGCACAGTGGCAGGGCGACGTGACAAATCTACCGTCCCTTGGCTGCACCAATGTTTTAATTATACAAAAAGTTCAGACAGTTTCCAGTTTGCGTAACACTGTATTTTGTTAGTTGTTCATTACCGGTCCGACCGGTGCGGTGTTGCGACAACGCACAGACAGACTAATAACTTTCTTACGAAACATCTATTTTCAAGGCAGCTGCAAGGCTATGTTTGTGTTAGTTTACATCGTGAGGCGACCTTGTTATTATATATGTAAATACATGCCTTATATTACGAAAATATTTTACTACAAAGATTAAGAACCCTTTAATTAAAAAAGAATTATGTAAAACAAAAGTAAAATAAAATTAAAAATAAAATTTGTTATACATCAAGACAATTGAATATACATTTGAAATGACATTTTTATCATTTAATCCTATAATTATGAGTGAACGAATGAATGGATGAATTATTTATGAATGAATGAATGGCTTCGTGTCTGTGAACTACGAATGAATTAAATTAATGCGTTTCACGGGACAAATCCCATAAAATCAAGATGGGATCGCATCTTAACGTGAATAAGAACTTATGAAGTGTTTTTTTGCTCGTGTAAGTCGAAGCGTTTTGATCGCACAAAAACACGACTGGGATTAGATCACGCGAGTAAAAAATAAACAGCCTCTTCTCAAACTGGTTTTTGTTTCGAATGTTAATTTATAAAATATAATTATAATAATTCAACGAATTTGGTTACTAAGGATGTGTTAATTTTCATTGCAAAGTGAAAACATTTATTTAATCACGAGTACAGTGCGATTCAAATGAGAATAGGATCGACTTTGCGCCATATTGTGACGTCATAGCTGTAAAATCAAACTAATAATGACTTTAAATAATTAAATATAATATTTGGCCAATTTACTATTATTTAACGTTTTTATTTTAATGTAAGACTTTTTAAACAAAGTATTCTTTGCAAACCGTATTTATCAAGTGACATTTGACAGATAGAGGTCATTGACGTTCCTATTCTTATTTGAATCGCATAATATTATTCTAATACACAAAGCAGGCAGTGACAGTTTGTGCTGCCTGCTTTGTGTATTAGAATAATATTATTAAAAATCACTCTAAATATAGTCGCATTCCTGTGTGTTGTCTAACTATAATAGAAACGCTAATTATTCAAAAAGTAGTTAATTATTCACTATGTGTGTCCAAAATAAACATTCGTTTCTGAATTGTAACACACTCTAGTAGAGAGTCAAAGTCTTGTCAAAAATATCTAAATTGCGAGATATTAAACTACACTCGTAGTTCCCACAGGTAACAATAACAAATCTAACGACGTCTTATGGCGAATCAATTGAAGCCAATAACACATGAAAATACTTAAGTATATCAACGGAAATCATAAAAAAGTATAATTTCGAAATCAACAGATTTAAAATGAAAAAAATATTGAAAGGCTTCAGAATAAATTTTAAGAGTTTTTAAAGTATGAAATATGAATGTAAAATGAACATCATGAATGTCATTGTATGTAGTATGATATTCTATGAATGTCATTGTATGTAGTATGATATAACTATATTTAGTTCATTTTAAAATAAATACGGACCACGACCCTTCATTTCCCCCTACTTGTCACATACAATCGAATATAAAAAATACTACATACAATGACATTCATGATGTTTATTGTCATTCTGTTCAATAACTGATAAACTATAACCTGATAAAAAGTGAATAACAAATAATAGTAAATTGTTTATTTAGGGATTAAATAACTATTTTAAAGGGACAGTGTTTCTTTGAATCCAGAGCGGAGCAAAGGATTCTAAAGTAGAATCCTGAGCGTAGTGAGGGATTCTAAGTACCTCACTCGAGCTTAAAATAGTGTTGCTCCCGAGGTGGACAGTATTTTTTATCACCCTCTATATAAAATAAGTAAGTGCAACTTTTAAGAATAGTACGATTATTTATTTACATACAATTAGGAACAATAAGACATAACATAGAAATACTTAAACGCTAATGTTTATTTTACTCTCACTACTTGAGGAACACACACTTATCTATCTATCTATACTATTATAAAATTGTTAAATGTCAAATTTTCAAAAATTCAAAAATCTTTAAAATTAAACTACTCAGATCGACTAATTAAGGGCTTCTGAGAAGAAATCCGTCGATGTTTGTTTGTTTGTTTGTTCGGGCTTCACGCAAAAACCAGGGGATAGATTTTTATTAAACTATTACAGTCTTAAAGGTACTATTCCGACTTAAATAATGAGGCTTGTTTCACCTAATCCGTCCAGTAGAATTGAAGATACAGCTTGATCCCTGTTTTAGTAGGCGCTGTTAAGATACGACAGCTCAAGTAAAACTGGTTTTTGGTTTATATTTATATAAATCTATCATTGTTTCGGAATTTCTCATGTAGCGGAAACCCGACATTCATGCGGAGGGAGTCGCGGGGAAAGCTAGTTTTCTATAAAACTAAGTAAAAACCGAATTTGAGTAAACGACTACGAACGAGGGCGTAATGTATTTCGGGCGTTTTTTATTTTTTCACAAACGTTTTTTTTTTATTTGTTTCGCGCGCGCTTTATCATGCAGCCTGTTACTTGTTCATACAATGTTCGTGATTGATCACTTTGGCGATTGGAATTTTTACCAATCAATGTACACCGTCCGCGCCAGCTGTCAAAAACACATTTGATGTTAATAAATTAAAAAAAAATCATATTAACTACACTTTGAGGGGTCTACCCAAAACTGAAAAAAGTCTACAAGTCAACAAGTAAAAGTTTACAAGTGGTCTATAAGACACAAAAGTTTGAGGACCTCTGTGTTAAACGGTTCTAACTAACCTCTAAAACAAGTTTTCTTTCAAATAAATAATGCCTAACGCATTCTATGTCATAGTTTATTTTAGTTTTATCCTAACAAAAACTTTATTGTCTATTATATATGTTTTGATCTTTATTTAACCTTTGCCACATATGTGTGTATTTGTAGCACTTGTGTATGTTTACGTCTGTGTGTTTCGTTATGTGTGCCGCTAGTGTGGGTGTATTTATATAACAGCGGATGGTAGCGACTTGTGGCTCACTTCGCTTCGCTGCCGTACGCCTGGAGATGGTGAGGATACAAGCTTGTAGACCCCTCTCGAGGAGTGTTCAAAAAAGTGGCACCCCGGAAAGTCTAATAGTAATCCTGGTGCCCCAAGCGTGTTCATGAAGGCCACTGCAGTTTAATAGTCAGTAGGAGTCTAAGACTCTCCGCAAGTGACTCACATTGCTTGCTGCAACCTTATGTAGGATATAGTTACACATATGTTGAAAATTAAGGCTAAGGCTCTCCGGCAAATAGACTTAAGTATACGGGTAATCGATCCCAACCCTCCGAGCTACTACTGTCTCTTCCTACTTCTTCCGAGATGGTAGTATCTTAAATCCTTTTCCCGAATTCCATATTCCTTGCTCAATACACCTTGCCTACCTCATTCTCTTTCTGTGGGAACGCAATGATGAATTTTATTCACTTTTGAAACTTATACAATGACGGCGTTCTTGTTCAGCACCCGATACGTCTCGTTTTCCGCAGGGGCGAAAAGTGGGCCACGGATAGCCAATTTGCTGATTGTAGCAAATGGAAAGAAGTGATCCCTGCCTACACCATTTCTGGGGTAGTATAGTGGTCAGTATCCCTTCCTGTCACGCGGGAGACCGGGGTTCGATTTCCCGCCGGAGAATCACGGAAAAAGATGTGAATGTATGTACGTATGTAAAAATTAAAGATGTTCCTAAATAAATAAATATATTATCCAACCATTGATTGTAGTCTGTATATTTATATATACAGCCTTGGCCAAAAGTATTGAGCACCCATGCCATCTCTCGATTTTGTGAAGAGTATTAAA
>WUAW01018911.1:9845-20978 GCA_017165845.1 Thaumetopoea pityocampa | reverse complement strand
TACTCTTAAGTTATGTTATTAATTGATGTTCTGGGAGATGGGGGCCTGGTGATCTGTAATACAGGTTTTACTTACAACAGACACCAGCTCCACACAGATTTTTAGAACTATCTTTTAACTGATTGTTTTAGTATTATAATTTGTGAGGAGAAAATAAATATATTATTATTATTATTACACTTTTCTAATCGTATTTTAAGTTGTTACCCGTTCTCGTGGCGACGTGAATTCGGAAGTGAAATGAATAAATGCATTTTAAAAATTGGTGATAAGTAGTATATTGACGGAATTTATCAGATTGCTTTCGTATGTCTTATGTTGGCGATACATGAAACGTAGGTTACCTGAGTAGATTTCCCTAGAAAGGTAAGCTGAAATATGTATGTGGTAGAACTCTGTGGGCTATCCTCAGCTTTACAGGCATCTGCTTTCAATTGAGAGTTCATATTTCGGACATGTATACTTCTCATGTAGAACTGCCAGGTTACTAGTAGGTTAGAACACTGTGTGGGTCAAAGGTTCAAACTCAATGGTGCTAATTCTGCTGTAACAGAACTTAAATAAATTTAGTATCTTACTATCTTTTTCTAGTGTCAAACGCCAAAACGAGATAACAAACATTTATAGCGAGTACCAATCTACGTTTCTGTTAAACGGTTTAAAAAATGATGCTTTTTGCGTGTTTAGTCCGTATGTTCTGACATCGCTTCTAAATTTATTGACATGTCTCGTTTTGGAGTTTGACATTGGAATAAGATAGGGAGAGACTAATTAGTTAAGTTCTGTTACCGTAGAATTACACCAATGTGTCATGAAAGGCGACTGTCTGTCGCGAATTATACGGATTATTAAACTGTTTTCATTGAGCTGTAAAATTCAGAATACGTAGAATTTTTATTAGAGTTGCCAGGTCTTGAATGCTAGATAGCGCGATAGGAGGTTGAAAAAAATCGGAATTACAGATTTTAAATCGGGACACAAAAAGAAATGGCCTTAATAATTTTTATTTTTACCTACAGCAGAACAGAGACTATATGCGTTTAGTGTACGCGTTTGTATGTTTGTTACAATTTCATCAAAAATTGTCCGTCCGTTTTAATGCGGCATTTTAATTTATATAGATATAATAATTATGTATATAATATGTTCACATTTAAATATATGTATATTAGTATATTATATATGTATATGATTAAACTCGTCATTTTTTCTTTTATTTATGTTGTCCATGTTGATGTTCAATATTATACATACCTAAGATTATCTTTGCCTCACCCAAAGGTAGAACGATAGATAGGTAATGCCTTAAGCATATGGACTGCCAACACATGTATGTGTGGAAGAGGTCTGCGCGGTTTTGTTCGTGAAAAGCTGGAAGCACTTTTCGAAGTAATTTTCGACATAGAATTCGAGAAAATTAAATGATACAATTATTAAAATAAAGCTAAAAAAATTGTAAAACTTACATAATCTTAAGTGTCCCAACACGCCATTTTTTGAGTAACTAACCTCAAATAACTTAGAATCTTGACGTGATGGGTCGATTCTGAGCTCGGATTTGGCGCCGAAAATTACTTTAGAAATGACTTCCAGCTTTCCAAGAGCAACCACAATCATTTTTTTGCAGACCTGTGTATTTATTCAAACAAATTTCAGAACGGGTTCTTAGATACGTTTTATGATTTTAGGCCAGCAGATATATTTCTTTTTTAATTTCAAATTAACTTGAACAAATAAGTTATAAATCTTGTTATCATCTATCGACTCATTCAAACTCGGGACATTTGGGCGTCCCGATCTTATGAGCATCGCGCGTCTCGCGCGAGTTGCGATACCTGGCAACAGTCATTGCGTTGCATTTATTTCTGAACACGTAGATTTTTGTACTGTTTGTTAATCGTCTGCTTTATTTAATATACAGCTTGTAGTTTTAATAGATTTAGTTTTTTTCCTTAGGTGGTGTAACCATTCATTGTGATGCCGGTGGATGCTGACCTTAACCGCACAGACGTGGTGTCGCCTGGTTGTGAGTTGAAGGGCCTACGCACTTGGAAAGACATTTGTTTGGTACGAAACTCACTCTTCCAACACCAGGTACGTGCTCTCAACTCTAGTTAGAATAGCAAATTGACATTGACATTTCTGTTGACATTTTCGCTGATCGTTTATGTTTTAAAAGCGCGCGTTAACGTGCACTTGCCAGTGTGTGCGTGTGTGTACATGTAAGCATGCATGCGTGTTCGTTTCTTTATTCCATTATAACGTCTAAACGCCTGACCTAATTTAGATGCGTCGTTATAATCCTTATATTATCTCGAATAACGACTGATAAATGTTATTGACATGAAATTATAGTGTGATATTGGTCAAATTGCAAACATCTAATCATATCCATCAGTCTAAGAACGTTCTAACATATACTTTATCTATTATACAGAGGGGGTACACTTGTACCCCCTTGTACTACACCTGTTTCTCACTATCCTGAATAAGGTATATTATTAATACCGTTATTGCTTTTTACGCTTCAACAGAGAAAGCGATGCTTTTAAGTGTATCTCGAATGAATCACACGAGATATTGTCGTTGAGCGGACGATTAAAGTGAATTTTCTTTGTTAGTGTCTCGGTACCTACGTATTTTATAAAGTGTTATGGCAAGAACAAATATAACAAAGTAACTGTATGTAGCGCAATAACGCTCTTTGTGGTTCGTTCTAAATTATCGCGTATTCATCGCCATCTTAATGCTGACTTGGAGAATTATGTCAGCGCATCGTTATCTATAAGCACAACTGTTTCTAAAAATAGCTATTTGGGAATTGGACGGTTTCTTTAGTTGAATGTACTAGGTGTATTTACCACCTTTTGTGAGTGCCAAATAATTTGCTAGTGTAGCATTGCGCGCACCACGTGATCCATCCGGTATTGCGTCGCACTTGCACCGAACACTTTCACGCTTTACATATTAATCTTGAATTTTCTTCCGTGGTACCTTTGTCTCTTTGTTAGTGGAAGCCACATCGTGATAACTAATAATCCTATGAGATTATGTTGTATTAGACGCTTGATTGTGGTAATTTTATTTTGCGAAAGGTAGGTAGGGTCGACGTTGTGTGGATCTGGTCGGGTACGGTGATGAACGTACGACGGGCGTTCGGCTCGGCGAGTTCACCGCCCCGGCCCAGGACTAATTCGGGGGAGATCGTCGACTCGCTCCGTCGCGGCTTTGTCTACGTCGGTCGCGACCGTCGCCGCACCGGCCACTATCGCAGTCTCATGGCTTTGTTTGTGTACACGATGTCTCGTGACCTTTTCGCATTTTGACTAAACTCGCCATTTTCGAATACGTAAAACGGTGTTTGTAAATAACATTAACAAGATTTGTTCGTTTTAAATTTATTCGCTCGTCGCGGCGTAAGGATGACTTTCTGAATTTTACGCAGTCTGTACCAGGTTGAATGCCCGTCGACGTTCAAATATTGATCTTTATTGGTGATTTCACTTTCATCTCGGGGTATATTGTACTTTTTTTTTTAAATTGGTTCACTGCCCTAATATTCCCATACAATTGCACTAATAAGTAGCAAAGGAATAGGTGTTTTAATATTGTGGTACCAAAAATATAGCCAATTGACTTAGTCTTACATTTATATGCTATTAATTAATCCGTGATCTGGAAAATAACTATCAGAAAATTCAGTCAATATGAACATTTAACGGTGTGTGTTTTTTTTACATGACTGTCCTTTAAGTATAACGTGGCTACCCAAAAAATCAGAACTTTAGAGCTGATTGTCGCTGACAAAAGGAGCTTATTTAGAGTGAACTAAATTGAGTTTTAACGTAGGTTAAGGAATTAACAATGCCGGACTAAGAAGAAAATGATTCAGATAATCAAGGTACAAAGTACATAATATGCAAAAGAAATTAGATAATATACAAAGTACATACAAAATATATAAAATAGATAATATACAAAAGAAATTATATATAAAACCTTAAAACGAGAATAACAGAAAGTCTACAAAAACAAATATTTATAAAAGATTGTGACGTCTTTTAGCGTATTGTATCATTATCATCTGCAGCTTGTTGTAGTTCAGAGTTAGGAACTATTCAATTTTGGATGTAGGCCTCCATCCTCTTCCAATGATGGCGATCTTGAGGTTTTGCTATCTCACCCGTCTGCTAGTCACCAGATAAAATAACACATTGGTCTAGTTCCAAACTAAGATTCCCTGTATCTTGGGTATCAGGTATCGATATTCATACTTATATAAATAAATACAATACATATATGAATAAATACGTCCATGACTCGGATACAAACATTTGTGTTCATCACATAAACTTTGTCTCTGTTGTCAATATCATCGACCAATCTTATGGTGGTCGTCTCTCGATTCTCTTGCTCCCTCGGTTTCCACGATGTCGCCGTCTTTCAAACTACTGCATTGACACGTGTGCCGCCCAATCTCTACTTCTGTTTATTTAAGCCGTCGACTCCATCTCTCAATTACTCGTAAGTTTCAGAACGTATCCACAGGTTTGTTCTTGAATGGATGGACAATTTACTGCATATAATTCCATTATTAGAACTAAGCGTCGCCCACGTGACTGTCGGTTTTCATGCTAAATGTAAAGCGCTGTCGAGTGTTGTGGGTTCGATCCCCACACGGGACAACTCGGAACAACAATTTGTGTAATCCACAAATTGTTGTTCCGAGTCTGGGTGTTCTGTGTTCCCGTTATTTGAATGTTTGTAAAGTCCCCGCGATACAGGAATTAATCCTAATGCGGGAGTTCTTTTTTTTTTAAAAGTATAATAATTACAGATTTACAAAAAGTCCCGAATCAGTTATACTTGAGCTCTCGTATCATAATGGCGGCTACTGAAACTGAGATCAGGCTTTATTTTCAGTACTACTTGACCAATTTTGATGAAATATGCTGGCAAATGGTATTTAAGTTGACATTACTCTTCCAATATACTATACAACAACTATTATAGTTATAGTATTAAACATCTATTACATACGTTAAAGTTGTAAAACTGTAACTAAGCTTTTGCGTGAAGCTCGAACAAACAAATCGCGAAGAAGAAAAAAGATCGTTTCAGTTTGAGGGGCCTTTAATTAGTCCGAGTTAGATATTTAAAAATATCTTTAATGTGCAGTTCTTTAATGACGTCACATAATTTCATAATAGTATTGCGCGAATTTTCTAGAACCTATTATATAAAATAATAATTCAATCTTAGCAAATAATTTTAATTTTGTTACGACTTGTTTAGTGTTACTTTATAGTACAGTGTTTCTTAACCTTTTTGTGGTGGACGACCATTTGTCTTTTTTGTTTGACCGTAATATAAATTATTATAAGATTGTTCTAGAAATAAATACCTATAAAATTATTCGTAACTCCAAGTGTTATATTTTATGCAAAAATTATAATGTAGTGGGATTGTTTTATTCCGTACTGTTTAACATCGGTTGAAACCTTGATTCGTTGCTACCTACTCAAACCGACACTGGTATCCAAACGGATTTATATTAATTTTATTTATTATTAATAAAAGCGTTGAGAATTGGTAGAAGTATGCGGTTGAATGGAAATATGTGATTTCATGTTGATTTGGGTGACGCCGAAATAATAAACCAGCTAAGGGATGCATATGAATAATCGGTAGTAGCGGTTATCTTGTTATTCAATCAATATCTATTGCGATCTCCAATTCACCTGCCAAGAGTGGAGATTATGGCAAATCCCTCCTTTTTGAAGAAGATACCTATGTTCAACAGTGGACATTCACGGGCTGATTATAATGTGGTTGAAAATTATATTATATAATGTATATCTTAAATTTTAGATCATACTTTTAATAATTGTATGGAAAAAGCTTCGAGTACTTTACCAATGGTACCACTAATGGTACACCGGTTAAGGACAGTTGCTTTAATAATATATTATTATTAATAATATAAATCTTAATAATATAAATCAATGTAAATAACTGAGAATTTTTTAAATATTAGTATATCTCCAAATTATTTTGCTCCAGTTATTCATTTGAGCATTTACGAAGCATATTTTCTACGAAGCAGACGAGCAGAAACGAGTTCTTGTTCACACGATGTTGCCACCGCGAATTTGCACAAAGCAGCCGCGGATTAAACTACCTAAAAGAAATCTGTTTATATGTTGTGAAATATTATTGAAAGTGTTCTATTTCATTTCATTTTGGATTCTTGTCGATGGTCAAAATGTATTAATTTTCACCAGTAACCTATACATATATTTGTCTACTGTTGGATTTAGACCTTCTCTAAGGGGGACGGATTTTTTGGATCGCAGATTATCCTGCGCTGCTCTCGCCCAATTAACTGGTATATTTTCTATCGGCTTCCGTGACATCCACTGGACGAAATGTAATGACGTTATTACTAAGTTTTTAGATATAATTTTAAATCACAAGTTTCTTACAAACGCTGCTCACCAGCGTGACTTAAAAACTTGCAAATGAAAATGGTTTTCAAATATTGCAAGTAACGATTTTAGCGATGGGTGAGTCATTGTGTTTCTTCAAACCAAGTGACTCACGATTTCAATTGGTTAACCTGATATCAACATTAAGAAAGAACTGCCCCCTCAAGCCAACTTGACTTTCTACAATTGTTAACGCTAATAGAAACGAAAAAAAATAATGTATTGGAATGACATTTGTAATCGATAAGTCACTGGTAACATGGCGATTTACAAACGTTATTCCAAAACGTTTTTTCGTTTCTATTAGCGTTAACGATTGTAGAAAGTCAACTTGACTAGGGGGGCTGATCATATAACCACGAGGAAGTTACAGCCGTGTGCGCCAGCATGCCAGTGTGACGGTGTTATCCTTTGGAAGTGCGTTGTGTGGAGACGGCTGATCGCGTCTGACCGGGCATGTGTTCGTTAGGCGACAACGGGCTTGTTTGTATTGGTGGGTGCGTGCGCGTGTAGAACTAGAATGGAATGACGCGAATAGTGGCAGGCGTCGCGACCGCTCCGCTGGGCCTTTGGATCGTTCAGTTTTCGTCTGCACGCCGAGCGCGTCGGAGCTCCCAGCGTGGCCGATCCACTCGCTATATGTTACAAATACGGTTGTCGTCATCGCGCGTCACTATTCAACCTTATCTAACGAGATAATTGTGCGAATTAGTGCGCGGCGTTCATTTCGACGTTGTGGTGCCAGTGATACCGCTTTTAGTGATATTGAAACGCTGTCGAGTGTTGTTTCTACGTGGCCATGGGCTCGTGTTCTCGTCCGAAGGTAATATAGTTGAGTGCGTGTGTTTTGTGTGTGGCGGCGTTTCGAGATGTGTCGGAGAGAAGCCTAGACGTTTTGTTCGTCGGCTAGACAAGGCTGTTTGAAGGCCGCCGACTCGACCTTGGTGTCACAAGGTCAACGTCCTTACGTGTACAAAACCCCAGTGCTATTTGTAACATCTGATATTCACTAAACATTTTATGTGCATTCATACTAGGTGTCATACCCTATATACATTATTCATGCAGAAACAATGTATGATAATAATATACTGGATGTGTGTGTGTGTGTGTATTGTAATTGTTCGTTCATCAATGTCGGGTCGTCTCGGCATGCCTGCGCCAGCTAATACTTTGATGAAGGTTGGAGCGTACTGATACTATGAAAACGTTACTTTATCGGACTGTTGTTTATTATATACATCAACCACGTGTCTGGCCACCCATCATATTCACAATAATAGAGGCCACATTTTTCTGTGAATATTTCTTAAAGGTCGCCTCAGACAAGATCAGTCAAGAAGTATTGGTTAGATTTAGACCATTCCCATATCAGTGCGCTTCAATTTCAATCGTAGGCTGTTTTCTTTTGCCTGGCGCTATCAATCGTGGTTTTATTGACTCATTATCATTGACGTGGGCGTTATTTTTTGCGACAACTGCCATCTGATAGTGGAGCACTGCTCTAGTGATAGTGGAAGCCGCATTTTCCCCATCGCCCTGAGTGCTGTTACCGTCGTCTCCTTTACAGATTTCGTATTATTAATTGGTCGTCGTTTTAGTGGCGTTACTGGTTCAATGACATTCTAGTCGTTTTTCATGACTCATTGTTCTTCTTGTTATTTGTCGATTTGAACATTATGGTTACTGTGAATTCTATACATCAAATTTATTTAGAGTGGAGTATAAGCTTTTTCGTAGCATGATGACTGGCTTTGAATCAAAGTCCACGTTTCTGTTATTTCAAATGTTACGATACGCTTAAAGAATTGCGCACCAAAACTTTTTACGAAAGCAAATAATATTTGCGCAGTGTTTTTGTATGTGGGTGATAATTATTTTTATTTAAATGTTGATTTAATATTTTTTTATATTTAGTGATGTCTACTCACCGACACCTCGATGCAATATCATTGTAACTCACTTTCTCTGTTTTAGGGGAGATCAAAATTTAAAGTTAAAAATTCATATAAAGTTCAAGCATCTCTATCTATTGTTTTTAGGAACACTATTTTCTCTAAGGTTGTAAAAGAAAACTATTGTATATTTTATTATATTTATTTTTTAGTTACCAAGAACTATATAACTCAATATGCGAAAAAAATGAGTAACAATGTCATTGCATGGAGATATCGTCATCATATCCTATTAGCGCAAAGTACAGTTAATTTTATATTTCATTTAAATAACTAAGAGTTTCTTGTTAAATTGCTCTGTAATTGATTCGATTACGTTCCTATTATGGCCATATTATCATCAATTATTGCGCCTTATTGTTGCTGTCTTTACGTAGCCACAAAGTTATTATTAACTCGATCACATTGTGGAAATTTTAAATTAGGTTGTTTACGTTGTTGGTTTTTTATTCGATTTTTAATTCCTAATCAACGGAGACTGGTGTTATTGGACTCGAAAGTTCTGTATTTGGAGTCACCTTTTCAGGATCAACATATGGTATCGCCGACAAACTGTTGTCACAGCTTTGAAAAAACTACCTGTTGATTTTGATTTATGGAATCGGGGTGAGAAGAAACGTTTTTATCAAGCAACTAGTAGCTAGTGTGAGCATTGTGTATCAAACAATGATTTGCGCCTCTATTGTGTTCAGTAAGTGTGAACGAAAGAGACAGCGATATTTTTCTCGATGGCACTGAGGCTTGCGAGTCGCGACTCGTGCTGTCACATTCACGGTGCGTGTGCGCACTGTGCGATCAGCTGACGCCGCGGGCGGCCATCTTGCCGTGTGTTCGATGTCGCCGCGTCATCGTGCAGTTGATGACGCAAAATTCTTCCTTTAACGCTAATGCCATTGTCCTTCCCGCCGAATAGTACTCAAGTTATTCGCCTTCTCGTCTAACGAAGTGTAGTACTAGCAAGTTTTTATGATGAGCAAACGTAGTCCGGTTTTGCTTCCTCGTTGTGAAACCACGCGGAAAGCATCGCAAGACCCTGGCAAGTCTATTTTTGGTGAGACGTTTCCGTTAGGATAGATAGACGCACACGCACATAAGATTGTTCAGTCTGAGGTTATTTTATTACCATTCTAAATTTTTGCCAAGATTGATACAAGGAAAAAATCGTTGTCCTCGATTTGCGTGTCGTCATCACCCGGTTTCCGTATTTTCGTTTTGTTTGTTAGATAAACTTTTGCCAATACTCAACGCTGTTTTAACAGCTCTGATTTCTTGGTCCAGTTAGTCTGTCTTTAGGGGTTTGCTTTGAACGATGAATAGAATTCTTATATGGAATATTATATAATATTTTTTATATGAATAATATTTTATTGAAATTTTTATATAATAATATTTTTATATGAATTTTTATCTACTGAAACAAGCAAAATACAAGGAGAAGAAACTGCGCTTGATCTCATATTTCCTTGTCCCGTTCAATTGCCAACGCAGAGAAAACAGACATAACTGGCTCGATTTTGTAGGATTTTTCTTTGCGGTGCACGATTTTTGTAACTTGTACCGTTATTGTTACCGTTGATCGAGTAGTCAGACCTGTTGTATCTTGGCTCAGACATAAATTCGAGCACCGTACCTATGTATAAAACCAAATGGAACTTTAATGCGTTTATGGGGCCCGTGGTGACCTACTTTTAGTTCTCGTGGGAGGTAGTATTAATATCAGCACATTCTACTGATACCAATAATAGCTGTTCTTTTTATGCTGGTGCGGAGAGTAAATTCAAAGGGAATGCATATGTCGACTACGTCAAAAAATCCCTNTAATGCGTTTATGGGGCCCGTGGTGACCTACTTTTAGTTCTCGTGGGAGGTAGTATTAATATCAGCACATTTTACTGATACCAATAATAGCTGTTCTTTTTATGCTGGTGCGGAGAGTAAATTCAAAGGGAATGCATATGTCGACTACGTCAAAAAATCACTTTTTTTTTAAATTGTCTTGGGTGAGTACAGACATACAAACTGGGCTCGGAAAATGTGTAGGTAGTTTGTTGTAATAATAATGATAAAATATTATAAAATTGTTAAATGTCAAATTTTCAAAAATCAAAGATATTTAAAAACGATTATTTCAGGTCTTCTGAAACCGAATCCGTCGATGTTTGTTTGTTTGTTCGGGCCTTACGCAAAAACCAACGGGTAGATTTTGATTAAACTATTAGAGTTCTAAAGGTACTATACCGACTTAATGAGGCATATTTCATCAAAATCGGTCCGGTAGAATTGAAGATACAGCTTGATCCCTGTTTTAGTAGCTGCCGCTTAGGTATGAGAGGTCAAGTAAAAGTGCTTCATTGCTTTTATATAAATCTATGATTGTGTCGGTATTTCCCATGTTGTGAAAAATCGACATTCACGCGGGCGGAGCCGCCGGCAAAAGCTAGTGATAAAATATACATATCGATACTGTCGTAGAACAATGTCACATTTATAAAATGTCTACAGGAGAGAGCAGTTTAAAGTTTTGGGTTCGCATATTTCTGATTATTTCTTTTTCCTAAATGACTTAATTAATATTAATAATAAATTACAATTAGCACGCATAGATATGTGAGTCCAAAGCTTTAACCTGCTCTTTTGTAGACATTTTGTAGATGTGATATTGTTCTACGACAGTGTCGATATACATAATA